>JBBPFQ010979271.1:0-10979 GCA_037974815.1 Kaempferia elegans
AATGATATTTGATAGAAAATATAGGAGTTTAAGATGTTTTAGCATATTTATAATCGTTAGGTCCTTTAGTTTAAAATTGCAAATTGTAACACCTATTGTCTTATAAAACGAGTTTAATATTGTCAGCCATATTTTTTATTTAATAAAATAAAAATGGTAACAACAAAAGATAAAATGATTATTGATTTTAGAAATTCCCAGGAAAGTTATAATAATTTTAACAGATGACTAATTTGAAGAAAAATAAAATATATAGACAATTATGTAAAATGACTAATTTGGGCAAGTTTACTCGCCTCGAACAGTCGCACGATCGCAGCCATAAATTACGGCTTCGTCTGCTCTCTCCTGCGCTCTCTCCTCTAATCCCCATCGGCTACCTCCGTCGGTGGATCTGGATCTCCGATCGAAGTCACGCCCGCAAGCACGCTAAGGTTAGATCTCACCTCTAACTCTGTTCCTTGATCTTTCTCTCCTTTTCGTCATCGAAGCCGACGCCGAGATTGCCAGATCTGATTCTATATGCCTTCGAAAGAAAAATCGTAGATTTTCTCTTCTCGATCCATTTACCATCTCATTTTTCTCAGATCTGCGAGAGAATCCAACCGGGAATGGATTTTGCTCCCGGATCCAGCAACAAGATGACATCTTTCTTCGGATCTGCCTTCTGGTTCATTGTTTTCTGCTGCCTGGCCTTTCTTCGATCTGGCGACGGATTTTATCTACCTGGAAGCTACCCTCACGAGTATCCGGTCGGAGAGGTCCTGTCGGTGAAGGTCAACTCGCTTACCTCCATCGAGACCGAGCTTCCTTTCAGCTACTACAGTCTTCCCTTCTGCCGCCCTCAAGAGGGAATCAAGGACAGCGCCGAGAATCTAGGGGAGCTCCTCATGGGAGACCGCATCGAGAACTCTCCCTACCAGTTCAAGATGTTCACCAACGATTCCGAGGTCTTCGTCTGCCAAACGAATCCCCTCTCGGCTGAAGATTTCAACCTCCTCAAGAAGCGGATCGATGAGATGTACCAGGTCAACGTCATCCTCGAGAACCTACCGGCGATTCGGTACACGAGGAGAGACGATTTCGTCCTCCGGTGGACGGGCTATCCGATCGGAGTCAGAGCCGACAATTCGTACTACGTGTTTAATCATCTAAAGTTCACCGTTTTGGTGCACAAGTACGAAGAGACCAATGTGGCGAGGGTGGTCGGAAGCACTGGTGACGCAGCCGATGTGATCCAGACCGCAGATAAGTCGAGATCTGGAAAGGCAGGCTGGATGGTGGTTGGATTCGAGGTCGTGCCATGCAGCGTCCTGCACAATCTCGAGAAAACCAAGAATTTGAAGATGTATGACAAGTACCCGGCAAAGATTCAATGCGATCCTACTACTGTGGCCATGAAGGTAAACGAGAACCAACCTATAGTCTTCACCTACGAGGTTGCCTTCGTCGAGAGTGATATCAAGTGGCCCTCTCGCTGGGATGCTTATTTGAAGATGGAGGGAGCCAAGGTCCACTGGTTCTCTATCCTTAATTCATTAATGGTGATTGCTTTCTTGGCCGGCATCGTTCTTGTGATCTTATTGAGAACTGTCCGAAGGGATCTTACCCGGTACGAAGAGCTGGATAAGGAGGCGCAAGCGCAGATGAACGAGGAGCTCTCCGGGTGGAAACTTGTTGTTGGAGATGTCTTCAGGGCCCCAAGCCACCCAATGTTGCTTTGCGTTATGGTGGGCGATGGTGTGCAGATTCTTGGCATGGCAGTTGTCACCATCTTCTTCGCCGCACTTGGATTCATGTCCCCCGCATCTCGGGGCACCCTTGTCACGGGGATGTTGTTCTTCTACTTAATTCTTGGAATTGCAGCAGGGTATGTCGCTGTGAGGATGTGGAAGACAATCAAAGGAGGGAATCATTCTGGTTGGATTGCTGTTTCCTGGCGCGTAGCTTGTTTCTTCCCCGGCATCGCCTTCCTGATCCTAACCACTTTGAATTTCCTGCTATGGGGCAGCCATAGCACTGGTGCGATCCCAATTTCCTTGTTCATTGTGCTGCTGCTGCTGTGGTTCTGCATCTCACTTCCACTTACTCTTGCTGGTGGATACATCGGCGCCAAGGCATCGCATATTGAGTTCCCTGTTCGGACTAATCAAATTCCTCGCGAGATCCCTCCGCAGAAGTACCCATCATGGTTGCTGGTTATCGGAGCTGGGACTCTGCCATTCGGCACTCTATTCATCGAGCTCTTCTTCATAATGTCCAGTCTCTGGATGGGCCGAGTCTACTATGTCTTTGGGTTTCTCTTAATTGTGTTGATCCTCCTCGTCGTCGTCTGTGCGGAAGTTTCTCTAGTCCTGACCTACATGCATCTGTGTGTGGAGGATTGGAAATGGTGGTGGAAATCCTTCTTCTCTTCAGGATCCGTAGCTGTCTACATCTTCTTATACTCGATCAACTATTTAATATTCGATCTTAAGAGCTTGAGTGGTCCTGTGTCTGCCACACTCTACCTCGGCTACTCATTGTTCATGGTCACTGCTATCATGCTCGCTACTGGTACAGTTGGATTCATTTCGTCCTTCTGTTTTGTTCACTACCTCTTCTCATCTGTCAAACTCGACTGAGCTACTTCTGAAACAAGACCTCTCGAACTGAGGCATGAAGCCATTGGCACAACTGGAACAGATTATAATAGAGAAGATGTTTGTAGCTTGAGGAATCTACAAGGAATATGGTAGCTTGTATGTGTTATCATTAATAGCTGTTTTTTTTACCTGTCTTAGAACTTTTTAGTTATAGAATGTACTTGTTGGATCATTTGCTTCTCTTTGTCATTGTCATATTTTGTTAAATTATGTTTTTTATGTCATAAACATAAATGAAAATTGCCCATTTGATTCTTTAGCTGTTTAGGTACATCCACCTTGTATTGATTTTTTGGTTTCTACTCTGTACCTGTGTTAAATTCTTGTGGTTTGCTAATCTCTATTTGTCCATTAGCTTCATTAATTTTGCATGCTCATTTTTTCTAAATTATATCCATTTGGTTACTATGTTGGTGGATTAATGGTAGGATTTAATTTACTAATCACTATTTACCGTGCATGCCAAAGAAAAATACAACATTTGATCTGTTGCTCTTTATTTGTTCAAGAACCACTGCAATAATTCTCTGGCAAAAATTAAAAGAGCGCCTATCACTCAAAAAAAAGTAAAATGAGTGTTCTGTGCGTCCCTTGTAAATCGATATGTCAAAAATATTTTTATATTATTTGATCATTTAGCCGGTAGAAATTAGCAATTAACTTTTACAAATATATTATTGATCATTCGGCTGTATAAAAATTAATTGTTAGCTTCTACCACGATGATTTTGTATCCTTTTAATTTTATAAGTAATAAACTAATTAAAATAATATTTCAATGAGCAAATTAAATAATAGAGACTCTACTCATTACATTTCAAATGAACATAATTTACTGGTGATTGAGTGTGTATAAAGTAGCATGTAATTTTTATAATGTATAACAGTTATCGACTAGCTTCTACACCTCGTAGAAGCTGACATTTATCCTCTACATGTTTTAGAAGTCCAACAATGCTAAACCTCCCTCTCATTAAATGTTCATATGATGAAATTGTAAAGACGTCCTTTAATTTTTACTGATTATTCTTTTAGTTATGTGAGCATAATGGAAGTGTAAGTTGTTCCCTTGAGACGGTGCGATGGTTAAGATATGAGAAGTTGCTACATGAGGTATTGAGGTTGAAACTCAATACGTCCGAATATATACCTCCTCTATGTCTTGACAATTTACACTAATAACTAGTAGTCATCCGTGATTTACCTCTTCTGTGTTAACCTAGGGACGGATTGACAGAAACACTAGGAGCAAACAAACCGTTTTTTGCTACAAGCAAGTTGCAAGATGATACCTTGGTAAGAATGGCAGGAAGTAAAAAATTGTATTCTTTTGTTTATTTGAAAAGATGAAAAGATCATCTTTAAGTTTTCCATTCGGGAAATTAGAAGGATGGAAGCTTAAATTTATTAAAAAGATACAAATATTCTCTATTGGAGTATATTATCCAAAGCTAGGTCTTCCTTCCTTTCATGATGACATTAACCAGACAATAGGATGGTAGGAGTGGAATAGACTTTTTAGACAACAAAGAGTTTACATCTCATTCAAAACACATTACGCTTACTTGTAACGTTAGACGACCAGTCAAGATATGATTTTCAAAATTAAACAGATTATAAAATTTGCAGACCTAAATATCAAAAAAATTATTATCCTTGTGCCGTCGTGCGGATTCACAAAAGAAAGTTTTCGAGGAAAATCACTTTTTTTAGACTTTGTCTTTGTATGTGTTTACTCAAGTAAATAAAAGATGAAAATTTTCTAATTTTTTTATTCTTAATTCCTAAGGACGTGATGCCTATCTAAGTAAACGGGAGTCCAAGTAGAGAATAAAGAGATAATAATTAAATTCCGTTATTTACTTGGCAAAGGAGAAAATTAGAAACAAAAAAAAAATCAAAAAACAAAAATCTCCCCTGGCAATGGAATCGTACATCTCGCACATAAGATTGCATAGCTGTTTAATTTAAACAAACAAAAAAAAAAACTAGTGTGAATTGAAAAGTTATTCAATAGTGATTGAGTGACAAAAAAAGAAATGACCTGAAGAATGTTCTTGAAATTGGCCAAATGATAGAAGCAAGTTCTTGGGTTAGAATTTCTTCTCATGGAACCAGCCTCTGAGGATCACGGGGGAAGAGGGATGTTTTCCGGATATTATTGAGGGCGCAGAACAGCATAACCACACGCTCCAAGCCGACCCCGAATCCACCATGAGGAGGAGCGCCATACCTGAAAAGATTGCCCAGTGAACAGAGACAGAAATAAAGAAGTAATCCAAAAATTGTTTTCAGTATCATGCTACATTATTGAACTTGGTTCTTCTTATGCACTTTTATCATAAAGTGAATCAACAATCTTCAAAATAATAAGCTTGAAAGTATCATTGAGCATTGCATAGGTCGAGTGTAAGTTGAGTCGATTGTAATAATAGTCCATACATTGGGAAATAAACTACTTAACAAGAAAAATATGCCTGCCAGGAAAAGTACTTCAAGTGAAAAGTAAGAAGTACAATTGAATCTACTAACAGCACCACCATTATGGGTCTTCGTGCAAACCAAATTATATGACATGAATTCTAGAATCTTTGCAACCATAAAGGGAAACGGTCATATAAAATGACAATGGTATAAGATGCAAAATAGCAATCAAGAAAGATAAATACCGGAAGGAGTCAATGTATGATGATATTGTTTTTACTTCGATTCCGCATGCCTCTGCACGAGTCGTCAACAGTTCTGGGAGGTGTACTCTTTGAGCCCCTGAGATTATTTCCTCGCCTAGAAGAAAAAAGACAATTAGAGTGGAAAAGTCCTAATTCTGCAATATTTCAAAATCTCTGGAAGCGATTCAGAAGACAATGCAACTGCAACAAATTTGGCAAGCTGCTTTCGATCATACAAATGGCTGATCGAGTATGTAGTTTACAGAGCAATGGCAATCCAAAGAGAAAAGTACTAACCAAATTTAGCATTGCATTGTAACAAATTTAATTACCTTGCATTCTGCTCATATCTCATCATAATGAATTCTTTATTTCCCAGAAATGCAAGGATGAAACTAAGAAAACTAGGCAATGATTTGACAGACAGCAGCTGCAATTGCACTTTTTAACACAAATAACACCACCTCTTGTTTCAAGAAAGAGATCATGGATCTGTCCGCACTCCTGCACCTATGTTCTATTAAGTAATTTCTGGTTATATAAGCATTGTGGGATGATGGTTAAAGTCACAACTGCTGTACTATGATGGAGTTTATAGTTAATGTAGAAGAATTTTGACTTATTGTAACTTGCTTTTACGTGCACATGAACATGGCAAGGAACTACATAAGTACAAAATATAGTATTTTTAAGCTGGGTTCAAATGCTGCGACTGAAAAAAAAAATGACAAAAATGAACACTTATATAGTTCACACCTCGAATGAAAACATCAAATGAGTTACTGTATGCTGGATCATCGTAGCAGGGCATAGTGTAGAATGGTCTTACAGCCAAAGGATACCGGCATAGGATGTAGAAATCAGTGTCATACCTGTGTAAGAAAGAAAAATAAGGAATTTGAGCAATGCTTCTGGTACAACCAGAAAATGAATCAGGTAATGAAGGGAAAACAAAACTACTTTTCACGAACAAGCCGACCCAATTTCCTCTCAGCCTCTGTGTTCAGGTCACCTAGAGGATCAACTTCTACTCCAGCCTCCTGCAGAACCAGTCAAACTAATTTCTTTAGTTGAGAAAATACATGGGAATAATGGTAAGAATCTACAAAAGTAGGTAAAAGTGATGACTTCCCTCAAAAAAATTGAGAACAGCATGATTGTCAAGCACAGAAAAGCATAACTTGTGAGGTATTTGAAACACTAGCATTTATTTCTCACAAGTATTATAAGACATTGTTTCTAACAATGGAAATTGGATTTTCCTTAAGGTTTATTACTGCAAAAAGTTATAAAATAATTAGCTAAAAATCTATATATGTGGTTATACTCTAAATGGTTGGTTTGACCAAGAATGTGCAAAGGAAATAGTTGTGTGACCTTCGTAGATGTTATGCCATAGGCATGTTATGCGATGCCCATGGCGTGGCGATCCATTTGGGGAAGGACAAGTCACATACACTAGTCTCTTCTTTCACATGTTAAAGTTTGATTTCATATCCAAGCTACAAAAACCATAAACCAGAAGCCTAATCTCCACTGCATTATCTCTCAGTACTAAGTGAGAACAAAGTAGACAAGTAGGACACAACATGTCCATGGCCACAACATAATGGGAAGAAGTGATGGATTGTAAGTTCAATAAGGAGATAATAAAAATAAACAAGTTCCTAAATTGTAGTAAAGGATATGCACCTTAAGCATTTGAATGCCTTCCTGGAAATTAAGTCTCAGAGTCTTTCTCAGATACTGAAAGACGACATAAAATGGAATTAGAAAATGTCATTAAAAGAAAATAAAGAAAAGACATTCTACAGTGAAGAAAAAACATAATATACCACTAGACAAGCATCAGTTTTCTAGAAGATTTTTATTAGAAGGTTTAACATCTTTTGATAACGTAAACGCCACAGCCTTTACCTTCAGAGGTTCAAAAGGGTATTGCTTATTGATGGCATCCAGTTCAGTTTTGCAGTTCTCATTCAGGTCATCGAACATTGCAACAAACAAATGATCCACAATATCACAAACCTGCAAGAAACATTAAGAGATTTAAAAAAAAATTCTATTGCATACTTTGTCAGAGGATGTGATCAACCAATCTTACCTCAAAATAGTGCTCTTTAATTTCCATTTCAACATCAAGCCCAACAAATTCACATAAATGTCTGTGAGTGTATGAATCTTCGGCTCTAAAAACAGATCCAACTTCAAATACACGTCCAAAGCCCCCGCAAATTGCCATTTGTTTGTAAAGCTGAGGTGATTGTGCTAAGCATGCAGGTTGCCCCTTGTAGTCAAGCTTGAATACAGCTGCACCACCTTCACTAGAACCAGCAATCAACTTTGGAGTATGTATTCCAACAAATCCCTCAGATCGCAGAAATCGCCTAAACACCTAGACATATGGTTAAAATATTTATAAAACACATTTTCACAAAATTATCTCAATCAAATGCATTTTAGGAAGAGGTATTTTATATGTAAATCAACATAAAAATCTCTGACCTTATTGCCCTTACATAATTCAAAAGGCCCCAAAAATATATTAATCAAGGTAGAAATGAAGTAAAAAAAAGCTTTTTAGGTCTTTTTTACATGACTCCTTCGAGCATATCTTATAATGAAGAATTACACCCTTGTCAATACAGTTTATTACTCATTTGATGTTGGGACTAGTGATCAAGAATTTAAAGGCAAATCCTCATTCCAATATATACTGATGAAAAAGACTGCATGTAATGCATTGAGTGGATACAAACCTTAAGAAGTGGATACTCCTATGCAACAAACAATGCTGCTTCTATTTCAAGATTGCAAACAGCAGGTTAACTTTAGTTTTTTTTATTTGACTTGACCACGAGGTGTCCTCACATCACATTTGATGTGAGACTATTCTTTATCATGGTGAAGTGGTAAGGATAAGCCAACTTTAGTCAATCACAAGGAATTTGACAAGCAAAATACTGACCATTTATCAGCACATGGCACAAATAGATGGCATATGGAAATTCAAAAAATATTTTATAAAGGGTCTCTAGACTAGCAATTAAACAAAAAGAAATAATAAATATATCATTGTTAACCATAAGGTGTATCTAGTAACAAGTTGCAGAAGTATTTAAGAAACTAAATTTAAACAAAATTTATTTATTGATGTAGATTTACTTAGCACAAAAGAAAATTTATTTCGAAAAGCCAGATGTGGAACATGAGTAGAAGCTTACATCCTCCACATGACACTGAATGCGAAAAATTGCCTGGTTTGCAGGAGTCCGTATGTCAAGAACTCTGTAATTCAAACGTGTGTCTTGACCAACACGAACAAATTGCTCTCCAGTCTGTCATTCATAGTTGTCTTGAAAGTCAGAGCATGAAGTTTTTGGTTTATTTCAGAAAAAAAAAAAGAACTCAATGTTTTACTTCCAGTATAAAACCACTTCTTTTTAAAGAATTTAAAATTTCATAATTAAAAGTGTCAAATTTCATCACTAACCTGTTCTGCCTTCTCAATTTCTTTCTCACTCCGTGCTGCATCTTCAATATTAATAGGAAGATTAGGCACAGATCTGTTTACACAATATAATTTTTTAATTTGAACTTCCACCTGTAAACAAGTATCGGGTGATTACATTGACTTTCCACTTAAATGTACATTTACTAAACCAACAATCTCTTCCATGTAAAAACACATATTATGTTGTTTACATAACATACTAAGGCACCTGAATTAAGTGAGTAGCATAGAAGAAGTGTATGATCTTACATACAGCTAATAAACAAGTAAAGCTGACGTCAGATGTTAGAAAAGTTAGGGAAACAATTAGCAAGTTGAACAATCTCGTATTGGCATGTGAAGTATATTGAAGACCTCCTGATAAAAGTTGGAAACGTTCAGCTAGAGAAAAAAAACTAGATACAAGCAGCAACAGTAATTTTGACGAGCTTCTTGAATTACCAATTAGTACTTTCTGATCTCTGAATTCCCTATTTTATAGAATTTGATAAATGGTAACATTCACAATGAAGGATCAATTCTTCGCAGCAAACGTCAATTTCATCAACAAAAATTTGAACTTTCAAACACAGAGAGCACTTGATGGCAGAAGAATCCAAGGATAAGCAACTTACTTGCTGGGTCGTTCCCTTTATCGGATCTTTGGGAACTGAAACTATCCCCTGAATGTCTACAATTGATTCCTTGCTGAGCGCCGTGGCGAATTTCACCATATGAGGACTCACAGACTCCTTATCGACGGAGAGCACGCACTGGACTGTGCTCATGTACTGCCTCAGGACAAGAAAAGCCATTTTCTTGCTCACCGGCCTAATCGTCTGGGCCACGCCCCGGATGAGCACCGACTGGCCAGAGCGCTGGGCCTCCAGAGCGCCGATCTCAGTCCACTTCCGGACGCTGATGGCTTTGGATTGGATCTCATCGACCGGGACGTCGCCGTAATTGGTGGCGAATGGATCAGCTTCCGCGAGATCATCCCGAACGGCGGCTGTCGACGCAGAAGACTGCTGCTTGCGATCCTCCTTGGCCTCCTTCTTGGCCAGCTTCTTGGCCTGCTTCTTGCTGAGGGTCGCCCCGGCCAACTCGTCGGCGACTCCATCGGCGATAGGCGGAGGCGCTTGGGAGGCGGTCGCGGGTTCGGTTGACGCCATCACTAGCTACGGTAAGCAAAACCCTAGCACTACCCTTTGGTACTCTGCCAATTAGTCAAATTGTTCTTCTGTTTTTTAGTTTTTTTGGCAAACTAATGTGTCGAATTAATTTAAAAAATCAATGATAAAATAATATGTGCCAAAATAACTAAAATGATGCTCATTTTAGTAAAATAATATAATATAATTTGAATAAACAAATAAAATATATAAATTACTTTATTTAATAAAATAAAGGTCTCCAAGTCAGTAATAGGAGCTTTTGATTTACATATTTTTTATTTTTATTTTTTTACAAAATATGTATATTCTATAAAATAATATTTAGTTTGTATTTTTAACTTTGTTTTAAAAAAAAAAAGATAATATTTTTTGAAAAAATACAAAATATTTAAAAGTCACTTTTTTTTAAATATGTTTTTTTTCAAAAAAAATAAAAATGAAAATAAGATAATCAAACACACCCTAACTTCCTCCCCACTCCCAATGTTAGTAAATTTTTTTTCTATTTTTTTGTATTAAATTTTTCTTTGTTTCAACTCCATGATACATACTAATTTACCTCATTGTTATTATTTGTCTTGAGATATAATTCCTTTTAAATGTAGCATTATTTAACTAGAATTTAATATATTTTTAACAGCTTTTTACCAAAAAGTGTACGTAGACTTCTGAAATTACCAAAAGGCGTACACTGCTTTGTAATTTACCAAATGGCGCACTCTTTCAAGTGCTTTCTCCATTTTATCCTTCTGACAAACCATCACTTCATTTCCTCGCTCTCTCTCTGTTGTTGCATGCAACATTTACTTTTTTTTTCTTCTCCTCTTTTTCTCTTTCCTTTGATTTTTTTACAAGCATGCACGAACACATAGGCCTGATATATTGCATATCAGGCCCAACGTTGGGCCTGATATGCAATATATCAGGCCCAACGTTAAGGTTGTTTTTGGCTGATTTTTCTTATTGCATTTAAACACATTTAAGAAGCCAAAAAAAA
>JBBPFQ010979487.1:0-10977 GCA_037974815.1 Kaempferia elegans
CCGGTCGGACCAACCCGACCGGGACCCATCTTCGTCCACATCAGCGCTCTCTCCGAGTCCAGCCTGTGAAGCCTGAATCCGGGTCCACCCGCTTCCCGATCAGACAGGATCAGTAATTAAAGAATGATAGCTTCGAGCATTTAAGGAATTAGAAATTTCTAGTGAAGTGAACTCTAAGACAGTTCTATCAGAAGTGAATTTTACGGGTGAACAATGATGTATGATATGGAGCATCCAAACGATTGAGGGCACGTTCTAGTGGTCAATAAAAACAATCAGGCCGACCTTTCTCAAAATTAATCAACATCAATCGGATATCAGAATCGCACCATGTTAGTCGAATTCCGCCCACTATAGCACGAAATTATCCAACGGTATAGTAATTCAACAGGAATGACAGTATCCAAAGGTCCCCCTGAGTGCCAGTCCTTTTCCAGTCAATCCCCGTTACGTTCGATAGGATTGTATTCCATCTAGAAGCGAAGAAAAGAGGTAAGTGATCGATGCCCCACTATGTTGCATCTCGTATAAAAAGACCAATGGGCTCTGCTAGATCTCACCAACTTGCAGCAGAGAGTCTCGTGCCCTGCTTCTCCCATCCATGGAACCAACAAATAGATTGGAGAAGCCACAAGATGAGGGGAAATGGGTGTGTGATTCCTCTGTCGATCATAAAGGAAGACTTCCTCGCAGATCCTCCACTGGAGGTTGGAAGGCATCCTTGTTCATCATAGGTACTCCGGTGATCTCTGTCCTTTGTGTTTAGTATTTGTTCTTGGTACGATTATGATCGCGCAGCGCGCATGCAGCAATTGAGTTCAGTGAAAGGCTGAGCTACTTCGGGCTGGCCACCAACCTCATCCTGTATCTCACCAAGGTGTTGCATGAGGATATGAAAACGGCGGCCAAGAACGTCAACTACTGGAACGGGGTCACCGCCATGATGCCCCTTGTCGGCGGCTTCATCGCCGACGCCGCTCTCGGGAGGTTCTTCACCGTCATTAGTTCCTCTATCATCTACATCACGGTAAAGTTTTGTACTGCCACAAAGCTCTTGTGGATATGTTTGAAGGAGGGAGAGAATACGATTCTTTCATCGCAGGGACTCACTTTGATGGCCCTGTCGCAATTAGTCCCTCGCCTGAAACCATGCAACGCAACCGCCTGCAGCAGCAGATCGATGGGCCTCCACGAGGTCGTTTTCTTCTTGGCCATCTACTTGATCTCCCTCGGTACCGGCGGCCACAAACCCTCGCTAGAGAGCTTCGGCGCCGACCAATTCGACGACAACTACGCGGAGGAGCGCAAGCAGAAGATGTCCTACTTCAACTGGTGGAGCTTCGCCGTCAGCAGTGGCCTTATTTTCGGAGTCACTGTCGTTCCATACGCCTATGACGCCGTCGGATGGTGGCTGGTAGATGTGCTACTCGCAGGCATCCTGTGCTTCAGCCTTGTTGTCTTCGTCGCTGGCAAATCGTTTTACCGGTACCGCTCGCCGGAGGGAAGTCCGTTCACGCCGATGGTGCAGGTTGTGGCGGCGGCAGTGGCCAAACGAGGACTTCCTCTGCCGCCGGACGCTGGAGAACTTTACGAGGCTCCTAAAGCAGAGCACTCTAGTAAGAGGCTCCTCTGCCACACTCACAAGCTACGGTAAACATACGTGCAGTCTATGGAATAAATTAAAACAGAAATTGATGAGATTTGTTAAACATATATTGCATACATCTGTTAGATTTCTCGACAAGGCCGCCATAATCGAGCATAGAGACGACGCCGCCGCCTTCGTCATTGAGAGATCAAACCCATGGCGGCTGGTAACGGTAACTCAAGTGGAGGAGCTGAAGCTAATAATTGGCATGGTGCCGATATGGCTGTCGGCGCTACCCTTTGGCATAGTCATGTCGCAAGCGTCCACCTTCTTCATCAAACAAGCAAGCATCATGGACCGGAAACTTGGAGGCTTTGAAATCCCCTCGGCCTCCGTCTACGCCCTCGGGGCCGTCGGAATGATCGTCACGGTGACGCTCTACGACAAAATCCTCGAGCCGGCGATGCGGAGAGCCACGGGGCGTGAGCGGGGCTTGAGCATGCTGAAGAGGATCGGGGTGGGCATGGCGATCTCGTCGGCGTCGATGGCGGTGGCCGCGGTGGTAGAGCGGAGGCGGCTTACGGCGAGCGCGCCAGTGAGCGTGTTCTGGCTGGTGCCGCAGTACACGGTGATGGGGTTGGGCGACGGGTTCGCGCTAGTGGGGCTGCAGGAGTATTTCTACGAGCAGGTGCCGGACGGGATGCGGAGTTTGGGGATCGGTTTCTACTTGAGCGTCTTCGGGGTGGCCAGCTTCCTCAGCAGCCTCCTCATCACGGCGGTGGACCGGACCACGCCCTGGATCGCCAGGGACTTGAACGGCAGCCGACTGGATTTGTTCTACTGGTTGGTGGCGGCTCTGAACGCCGTCAATATCTGCGGATTTGTGTGCCTGGCGAGAAGCTACTCTTACAAGAGAGTACTCCAGACGAAGGTGGCAGTTGCTGATTCCCCTGAAGACGATGTCTGAACTGTAAACGTCAGAATCGGCCTATTTCTGTTGTGATACTCAAGCAGAAGGAGAAATTCCAGATAGAAATATATGCACTGTTCCAAGATGGATGAATAAAATTTAACTCTACTTAAAACTGTTTGATAAATAAAGTTAACTTATAAATCATAAAATTTACTTTTAAAATTATCAACTACTCATTTTAAGCATAATCTTGTGTATGGATGATGCTAATCACTTGATGTACGTGATTGATCCCCATAAAACACTCTAAACGTTCATCTGTTCACAAAAGATCGAACCCCAAACACCGAACTGCACAGGGTACATGAACACCCAGCAGTTCGAAGATGGGCAGATCAATCAAGGACACCGTTTGCTGCAGCAGTGGATGGTGGGCTGGATTTGATATAACACCACCACTACGAGCCATCTGACGTCTGATCGCTGTGAACTCCGTGAGCGGTTCATTTCCCTTCCGACGCTCTCCCTTCGCCTGCACGCAAATCACATATCCTGTTTAACTCCGAAGCTTTTAACTCTACGTACTGTGGCAGGTACAGTGTTCAGGTCGCCCTCGGTAGAAGCGAATCGACGGAAAACTCGGGCGCGCCTCCTTCCCGCAATCAAGCAAAAGATCCACTGGCCTCCTGCGCAACTTTAACTCCACTGGCACCCAAAAACTAAAAGCAGCAGCCTACCGACCAACACTAACATCCTGAAGGCCTGAACCTTCACCGGGACCGGAACTGGAACATGAGCGAGTGATGAAAAATGATTCCCGATCTAATTTGTACGGCTCCTCCCCCTCCAATTGTACGGTTCAATTGAATTGAAGGTGACGGACTTACGAACCCATGTTCTCTTAAAAAAATTCACTTCCCCGGGGCTCGCGACTGACGACCATCGCCGTCCCGGTGGGCTCGTCGGCGATGTACGTGCGAGTTGATGAGGAAGGACGTCCCACGTGCGCGCCGTGGGGGTCTGGTTTTAATCAAATTTTGTGGTACTACTCTGTGCGCTTTTAATACAACTAGCAGTGTTCATCCCCGGAGAGAGAAGCAGTGTTCATCCCCGGAGAGAGAGAGAGAGAGTTACAATCGCTGTTAACAGCGTGTATCTTTTATCTACACAGTTGTTAGATGGTGGGATGAGGGATTAATTTTATAAATAAGGAAGAATTGAGGAGGAGAGAGAAGGGGTTTGTTATCTATTTATCTATATATCTCTCTCACAGTTGTTCCTAGAGATTAGATCCCATCTCATCATGGATATTATTATCGCAAGTCACAACTGAACTATATTCCTCCTCAGCCTTTGGGGAACTGTTCACGCTCGCTTTCTTTTTCTTTTTTGTAACTTGATCTGTGGAAAGCAAGAGGTAAAAAGATATAGGGTCCTCCACCCTTACTCTCTCCAGGGCAGGGCGCAGCGCGCAGCTCAACTCAGCTAAGCTCGAAATTATCCTGCCCACCCACCAAGAATCGGAGAGGGAGATCATGACTTCTTCGACGGCGGATCGGTTCGGCGGAGGAGGAGGAGCAGGAGCAGGGGATGATCAGCAGCTGCTGCTGCATCACCAACACCCGCAGATGTACTATCACTTACCGCAGCACAGCCGGAGAGAGAAGCTCCGGTTCCCTGCGGCGGCTGCGGAGGAGTCTCCGGCGTCGACCTCTCTTCTCCTCCTGCACGAGCCCGGCACCGCGGCGGCGCCGATCTACGCAGGAGGTAATTCCCTGGCCGCCTTCCACTCCGCCTCCACCTCGCCCTCCTACTACTCCCACAGTAACTACGCCAGCGTCGCGCAATTCGACGGACACGGTGCGCTCCCGGTGGCCCCGCCGCCTCAGCAGGGGCCGCGACACCAGATCCCCACGCAGGGATTCTCCCTCTCGCTCTCTTCCTCCCCCTCCGCGCGCCCGCGAAGCCACCTCGCGGGACGGCCCGCCCCCCTCGGCCCCTTCACCGGCTACGCCGCCGTCCTCAACCGCTCCCGGTTCCTCGAGCCAACCAGGAGGCTGCTCGAGGAGGTGTGCCACGTCGGACCCAGCCAAGCGTCTGCCGACGGCGGAGGCTGCAGTAGCGGCGGCGTCTTCCTGCCGGAGTTGCTCCTGGACGCGGATCCGCCCCCGAGGGAGCCAGCTGCCTTGGTGGACGACCATGGCACGGGAGAGGACCTCACCGGCTCCGGCGCGGAGCAGCAGTGGAAGAAGACCACCCTCATCTCAATGCTCGACGAGGTAATGAAGCTGCCCAATTAACTCGCATCTCAGAGAATTAAACAAACAAAAAAAAAGAATTGTTATTTATCGTGTTAACTACTATTGATCGGCTTGAGATGATATTATAATTTTTTTTTTTGATGTTGTTATCCTTCCATATCTCTCTTTTGGATCTTCTTGATTCAGTGCAAGTTTCCAAGGAGACAATACTTTATTGCAGTAGTAGTGTGTTTGCCTTTGTGTTCTTTCTTGTCAGATGGTTTTCAAGCAACAGGTGTGATCTTGTGACCGAATGAGGTGGTAATATTTCTGACAACCATAACTTCGTAATGCAGTTTACAGAGGATAAATTCGCATTAGGGTTACAGTTGTAAATATCAGCTGCAAAAGAATTCATCTTTGGGCATATCTTGTGTGAATTTAACTATTAACTAAGCTGTGTAATGTCATTTGCATGTCATTTTTTTAGGAGAAGATGTTGAAGGTAATCAGTTCATAATCATTGATCTGAATTAATTTAAGTCCATCAGGCCCTCTATCAAATTTGTATTTAATTGTTGGATATTGCAAGAGTAATCAAAATCAATTCACCTTTCTTGATTAGATGAGATCTAAGAGATAGATATATACAAGTAACTAAGTAGATATTATACTTGAGTGACAATTATTGCCTTTGTAGTTTTTTCATAGATCTGTTGCTTAACATATACTTTTTAAGTTGCAAGAATAACTATGTCTAGATGAAGTAACTTGAAAGGTTAATTATAAAGATTATATTGCTCATAGTAATGGTATAAAGAATTTTGATTGATTGCTTATTTAGCATATTTCAGATTATCTCTGCATTCAAATTAGAGAAGATGGCTTATGTATTAATTAAACAATGGATTAGTTCCTAAACTCATGATTCATTTTCTGAAATATATTGTCATTTGTTTCAATGAATGACCATCTATCATTTTAGACGATGATATTTTTTATGATCAGACAATTTTGAATCACTTGTATTGATAAAAATGCTTTTAGTATATGGTTCAATAATTTAGCAAAACATCATACAGGATTTTTGTTGCAGTTGAGACCTTTGTCCAGAATTATATCTAATGGTAGATCTTGAGGACCAAAAAAAAAAAAAACTTGATTGAATCGTTTTCTAGTGATCAAATTTAACATTGCATTCTAGCAGAAGATCATTTTTAGTTTTTAAGATTTTTGGTTTCCAATGATTAAACTTTATTATGGTTGTTAATGTTGATATTAGTATTGAGATCAGATAGTCAAATGTACTAGTATTGGTGTAGTGGAATCACTGCAATCTGTAAAATCAGAATCATAGGAAAATAATTACACATGAAGTGACATATGATGCTTCCAAAAATATGGGAAAAATAATAAAATTATTATAATTAAGTTTTTAGCACATAATATATCATCATTAAGTAATGAATATCATATTTATTAATATGATTAAATAAAGGGAGATTTGGACCATTGTTTAATGGGAGATATCTTGGTCTCTCTTGATTGATTATGAGCAAGTGAAAGTTAGGTAACTTGTCAAGATGGGAGTGGTTGCAATATTGAACAAGTAATCCTGGTTTATCTTGACGCTATGGTGTGTCTAAGAGATCGAATGTGGGAATTTAGCAAGTGATGAAGGAATCCTCTTCTTCTCGTGCAAGGTCACTAGCTAGCCTTTCTTAATTTTTGCTCTCTTTTATACAGATTCCCTAGACTATTTTTGCTTGTCGAAGAACTAGGCTATCTCTGCAGGTAATCAGGGGAGATAAAAATTATAATGTTTGCTTGTAAACTAATTAGTATGTTTTGTAGAGTAACAAACTAAACTTGAATCATCTTGTAGCCTGAGAGCAATTCATAGAACTTTTTATTTGTCATCTCTGATTTCTTTTGTCTTACCAATTGCTGCTCTTTTAGGTCTGCAGAAGATATAAACAATATTATCAGCAAGTGCAAGATGTTATCACATCTTTTGAGTCAGTCGCAGGGTTGAGCTCAGCTGCTCCATATGCCTCGATCGCTCTCAAAATTATGTCCAAACACTTCAGGTGCCTGAAGAACATCATCTCCGACCAACTTTGTCAGGCGAACAAGGGCAGCAAAGCCGACGTAAGGGAAGACAGTTCAAACTTCGGTCTACTAAACAGTGGATTTCTCCAAAGAGCAGCCAATACCACTGATCATGCCTTGGCAGCTCAACCACATATATGGCGACCTCAGAGGGGTCTACCCGAACGAGCTGTGTCCGTCCTCCGGGCTTGGCTCTTCGAGCACTTCTTGCATCCGTAAGTAAATACTAATGTCTGAGGAAGAACTTACTATGAACGAAGTGGTCTTAATCTTGTTACCGTGCCATTTTAATATGCCAAATTTATTCCTGCTTGTATTATTAGATAAGATCAGGATCTTTAGATTGATTGGTAACAGTAGGAGCATGGCCAATGGTGTCCCCTTCTTTATGCAATGCGATGGAGCAGGGGGCCAATAGGAACCATTGTCAACGATATGCAGCATCTAGCGATAGTAGTCAACGATATGCAGTATAATTTTGTAGGGTTTACGCATGGTTTAGCATTGTTTTAGTCCTCGTTGCCTTCAACTTGTGGATAGGACATGATTATTATATTCCTATATAGACCCATATTCCATGCATAGTGGCGTTTGTTTGATCACTATTAAATAATTCTGCAGGTATCCCACTGATGTCGACAAGCATAACTTGGCTAAACAAACTGGTCTCACAAGAAACCAGGTATTTCTTAATTGTTTAACAATCATTAGCTTGCTAATTGTGGCTCTTATGATTAATCAGCCATTTGTTTAACCATTAATTAATTAATTAATTAATTAATTTGTGAGTAGGTTTCCAACTGGTTTATCAATGCGCGAGTTAGGCTCTGGAAGCCAATGGTCGAGGAGATCCACTCCCTCGAGATGCAGCAGAAGAACAAGACAAGCGAGAACAGTCGCCAGCCACCACTGTCATCTTCCAAGCCAACAACCCCTTTTGCCAAATCCCATCAGTTTCAGACCGCTGGCACGCAGAGCAGCAGCCGGTTATCGTCGGCGGAGCCCATCGACTTCCCCTATCCCGGCATTGGTTCACCGGCTCGAGGAAATGTCGTATCGCTCACACTCGGCCTGCAAAACAACAATGGGGTGTGCTTTGCCGGTGATTCAATGCCGGTGAGTGTGGCGAGCCGGTTCGGGCTGGAGGAGTGCAATGACCCGTACTTGGTGGGAACTTTCGGAGGCCAAGAGAGGCAGTTTGGGAAGGATCGCTTGCTCCGTGACTTTGTTGGCTGATCGATCAAAATTGTGCATGCATGAATGAAGTGGATAATTTATTAAGCTTGTTAGATTAATTACGAACGTGTATTTATTCCGGACGTGATAATTCACTCGACTCAAATCTCAATTGGCGCATACAAATATGATTAATGGCTTCTGGCAGAACAACTCGACATTAATTGCTGCATGTTTAAATTATTATAGATTCTATTGGTTTTGATTACTGCTCCATAATTTAGATTCCTTTCCTGCAGTTTAAATTCATTGTTTGATTTCTATTTCAATAACTATATTATTTCAATATTATTGAAAACATGATTTGCACTCAATGATGTGAACTATTATCTAAGTTGACAGCTATATTTCTTTCTATATTTTCCACTTATGTGCTAGTTGTAAAGTATGCAACCATTGAGTGAAATTCTAAATAACTATCTATGATTTTACATTCAAAGAACAACATCATCATGATGACGGTTTTTAAAATATAACACCATGATATTGATTTTGAGATTTTTACAATATTATAGTAGTGTCATTCTTTAAAATTTAATACTATAGTAGTTGAGGGGTGAGATAAAGTGATATATAAATATGTTCTTTAAAAAATTTAAAAGTTAAATGTCTTATAGAATTCCATAACTGTAAGTGCATTGATGACTTTATGCATCTAGTTGTGTAAGAGGATCTCTCAGGAAGGTGGTTTGTAAGAGATTTATAAAATTAAAAAATCTTAATAAAAAAATTTTAACTATTGTATGAGTGAGATTTTAGGTTTGTAGTTTAAGAGCATGTTTGAGTTTTCAAATCTGCTCTTTTATCTTGAAATTGGTATAATATGTATGAAACAATGCAACTATATGTTATTAATTATATTATTAAAAAGCTCACTTAGAATTTTAACCATTGGATATATTATAATAAAAATGTAGATTGTTGATGTGATAAATTAAAATTATAAAAAAACCTCATTTAGAACTCTAACGATTTGAGATGCCCTAACTCGACTACGCTAGCGGGAGCTCTTCCCATGCATTTACCATGCATCTCAATTTTCAAAAAGTTTTTTTATTTGTTGTTTTTTGAATTCAAGTTTGGCAATCAAAACTAAGGAGAAATTAATGAGGTGCAACATAAGATAGAAAAGTAGATAAGATTCTGGATAAATCAGCAAAAATTTCTTCAGAACAAAAGAGGCTGATCGTTTTACTCCTTCAGGAGGATGTGACGCCAAAAGAGGATCTTAATGAGTTTCCACAGATGTCCATGATTATTACTGGAAAGAATTTTTTTTATTTTTTATTTTTGTTATATTTCGATGAGAATCAGAGGCCCCGAGAAAAGTCACTCTGAATTGTACTGAAAATATGTAAGTCGGACAAGATAATACTAATAGAAATATATATACAATTTGGTACAATCATACAGTACCAAATTTAAAAAGTCGAGAATATAGAGAAGACAGCGCAGATAAATTTTCTACTTCAGTTTAGTTTATGAATAAGCAACCAATAAATCGGTTAATACATAATAAAAAACCATATAAAATATAATCACTAGCACACTAATACCTAATCATGAATATGCACTAATCCTGCCCGAGCATATACCTCCTCCATGTCTTAACCATTTGCACTTATGGCTAGTAGTCACCCGTGATTTACCTCCTCCGTGTTGGCCTGGGGACTGGTTGGCGGGGGCGCTGGGGGCGAGCGATTTCGCCTTTTTGCCCCAATAATGAGTATCAAATAAATTTTAAATTTTATCCTTATTAATTAATATATTAAAAAATAATTAAAAAAACAATTTCAAAATATTATCTTTATCATTTCGAATCAATATCAAGTAATATATCTAATGACAATACATATTTATTGCCGAATCCATTAACATATTTCTAATTTTGAACCAATTTTTTTTAAAAAATTTCAAAAAAATTCCAATTTTATATTTTTGAATCAACATCAAGTAATAAATTTAAAATATTACCAAAGACAACATCAATAATAATATTGTCCAATATTATTTTAAACATTATTTATTTGTTTAATACAAAATGAGAGTTATCCAAATAGTTATTTCAATATAAAATATAAACTTACCCATAATAATTAATCTGAATAGTTGAAGATAACAAGTCCATTCAAGATAATATAATTATATTGAAGTGAGCACATATTTTCTTACTTCAGTCAAATTTATACTGAATAACAAGTTAACATTCGAAGGATTTTGACAAATTATTTTAGACGCCTTGTATTTTTCTGGATCACTGAACCCATACTTTTCCAGCAGTTTAAGAACTTATGACATTCTTGAGGTTGTACCTTGCATCCAAGTTGACATTGTGCCAAGGTGACCATGAAGACTTTTCATAAAACCCCAAAGTTCATCATTAAATTTTTTGTACTCAATTTCACAATCTTCACAAGTGCAAGCTTTGTTTTCTTAGAAGTTTTAAGTTCTATGAACTTGCTGAGGGAATTTTTATTTTTTAGAAGCACGTGCATTGGAGGAATCAGATGACAGCGACTCTATGGTAGATAAAAATTCATTTTCAATGTTAGAATTACTCTCGTCTGTCATAGGCAAAGTAACATTAACATTTCCTAAATTCTGCTCAGCAACAAGTGGATTATTCAAATCCATAAAATAAGGGGAATGTAACATTATACAAACGCTTACCATCTTTGTGAGTCTGTAAAAAAACAACAACAAGGTACAATATAATCACAAATTATAACCTATGAAAAATGTATTCCAATCTACTCATCATCAACGTAATCAAAATCACATCTAATAGATAATATTCATAAAATTACATATAAAATACATGAATTGACAAACCTTAGTCCATTCGATATACCATGTAAATTCACATGTAATCTTTTTATCAACATCAT
>JBBPFQ010979699.1:0-10976 GCA_037974815.1 Kaempferia elegans
AGAAAAGAAATAGACTAAATACCGGAAGGTTGAACAATTTAGTTTATATTCAATTCAATGTCAATATCATAAACAAAAAGAGAAGATAAAAATAAAGGAGTTGATGTACTACTTGCTAGTGAAGCAACTATGACACAAGGATGAATTGTTGATGATGGAGATGAAGATGTTGAGACAAATATTGAAGTTGTAAGAGAACTTACGAAGAAGAATTTGTATCGAATGAAGAAGAGGAAGATGTCATGAATTTTGAGTTTGAATCCGATACAAAGGAAGCGTTGGAGAAATATGAAAATGAACTAGAAGAATAATTAGGAATATAGGATTATATGAGTTATTTTGTGTCCTTTTGCTATTTTAATTTTTATTGTATGTTGAAGTTGAACAAATAAATATTTTGCTCCTTGTCAATTTGTGTATTTTTGCTGTGTCAGCATATTTTTATTGTATGTCGAAAATTACAGCTTGAAATCAAATTATGCATTTTTTTCTTAGAGAAACCTTCAAAATCGATTGACCGATTGATTGAACACTATTAATCAACTGGTCAATCAATCGGCAGGAGGAAAAAAAATTTCGCCTAGGCGTTGGGCATTGGGTGATCACCTACCTACCGACGCTTTTTAGAACATTAACTTAGAGAGTTGGAAATAATATGAAACTAACTTCTATGTATTCATCTAGTTCTTCTGATTATATCCATATCCTCAAACATAATATATTGAGAGCAGTAATATTTTTAATATGAAAAAGGATTTTTAAAAAATTATTTATTTTAAAAAAATTACATGAGTTATCAGTAGACTAGTATAAATGAGAGGGATAAAATAGATATATGTTACACAATTTGGTCATTTTGAAAGTTAGGTACGTGATTTAGGTATTAAAAAAATTTAGCCATGTGGTTCAGTAAAAAATTGAATATTTTTTTAATGATATTTTTATAGTGAAAATTATTTCTTATTTATCTTTTGTAAAATGTTGATCAATTAGACATAGAAATAGCTAATTTATTCTATAAATCAAATTATAATAAAAATATTTGTTCAATAAAAATTGTATTGTAAAACTAAACTATAAGGCATTACCATAAAATTTACAACCTTTAATTTTAAAAATTTTATATACTAAATTTCAATTTAAATAAAATTTATTATATTTATAAAACATATACTTCTAAATCTAGTTTTATATATTTATATATCATTATAATATTTATATATTTGGCAACAATCCATAGAGTTTATTATCATTTTCATTTAAAGAGCCTTTCATTTTTAAACATATCAAGACAATTCCATGTCCCATTTTTCATATTGAAAGTGCAGTTTAGTTTCTGCTAAAATATAATGGAAAAGGAAGGGAACGTCAAAAAAGAAAAGGCAACAAGAAGCTCCAAGAGATCTGTTCCACAAAACATATACACAATGCAACCCAGGCAAAACCATTTACCAGATTATCTAACCGATACATTTGCGATATGAAATATGTTTCACACAATCACGAGAAAAAAAACAATAGAATATCTACAGGGCTTGTCATCTCAATCGTCATCGTTGCTATCTAGTGCTCTTTATATTGTAACAACATCACTCGACCGTGCAAATTTTTGTAGCAAACACTGCAGGGACTATCTCATTAGATGAAACTCTATGAAGTAACCCACTCCATTTCTATCTGGATTCGTCCATTTTTTGAGTCGATCAGATGATATATTTCGTTGGTTCTCCTGTTGTTCACCACATCTGCGAGGCTAATGATGACATATCCCAAGTTTTCCTGAACAGAAAATAATATGGATTAGTATTGAGGTTGAATTGAACAGATCAGCTGGCAATCACGTTAACTAGACTCGGTTTACTACCCTCTCTATCATGTAACTGATATCAAGCAATGGAAATTGCAATTTCTGGTTTCTGTATCTAAAATATTACAAAGTCCAGTCCTATATTTCAGAAATTAGATGCAAAACTTACGTGTGTATCTTTTTTGTTTGAGAATTGTGCTTAAGTTAATAGTGACAATTATCACCTCATCTTTGTATGATGAACAACAAACTTTGTTGCAAATCACATCTGGCTAAATATATTGGTAAATATAAGTAACATTTGCTGTGTACACTCCGAATATTTTCCATTATCTTGCTCTGTTCATGATCAAGCCATTTTTGTAATTTATATTTTACCCAAATGTGAAAGGAAATAAAATAAACATTTGACATATCTGCTTTGCATTTACTTTGGCATATTGATTAAGTAAACTAAAGGAGTACCTTGGAGTGTATACCAATGCTTGGTGCCTTACTATACACCTCGACTTGTATTTTATCATTGATAGGAGGCTCCTCGCATACAAATTGATGTACTTCTTCCCATCTTGGATCTCTGCTTTTCTTTATATGCTACATTCAGCAAATTGATAATAATCTCAGAAGCAGATTAAATATGTTCAGAAACAACTTGATTATAATTGAGCCTCCACTAGGAATCTGATTCGCAAAATACCTTAGTCTTTTTCACTTCTCCTTTAAAGGTGAGACACACGTAAGGGTTTGTATGGTGCTTGCCCTCAAGATCTTGACCTTCATGAATGGTAATAACAAGCAGTCCGCTACCTGAAAGAGTCCCGTTAGGAGCGTTTACTACGGTATCCTTCTCGCTATCAACCTCAAACAATTTATCTTCCTTAAAAGGCTTGTATGTTGCTTCCACAACAATTTGCCCACGAAATTTGTCATCCTGAGCATCAATATTATCGAGACTCTTCACCAAGTTAAGTGTTAAAATTTTAGGCTCATCAGGGTTAAGTTCATTCAACCGAATAACATTCATGCCCATTTTTTCATGTTTTCCCACCTACAAAAAAAATGTGCAAAAACAAAACTCAAATCAATAAGCTAAAGCACTAGAGGCACAAATAATGGTGTGCAGAAAGGAAAGAAATGCATGTATCTAGAAAATTCATACCTGTTCCCAGTCATAAACAGCGAGGTTCAACTGTTGATTTTCTGGGTCTCTTATAACAAAGTTGAATTCCTCATTCCACTCAGGGTTTAAATTGCACTTCTTGACAGTTGTCTTCTTTGATGGAAGCTTATCATCTGAAAGCTTAAGTTTCACATATGGGTCTGATTTTCCAAACAAATCTTTCTTTCTTAGTTTTTGTGCACTGATAATCTTCACATGCAACATTCCAACAGGCTTATTTGAGGCTCTGCGATATCACATAGTCAGATTGACTTAGTTATCCGCATCTTCTCTTCAAACTATTAAAAGTGTGGTATGGAAAATGTAAATATATTGACATGAAATTACGTTGAAGCGTCAAGAATAGGCACTTCCAGGTGTCTAGGCCACAGGTACATATTTGCAACTTGTTTTTTAATGGTTTCCTACAAAAATGGTAACACAAGTCAGCAAAGAAAAAAAAGTGAAAATCATAAAAAAGACAAACGTTGTCTCAAAGATCTCGGTACATAATTCAGTGCTAGTCGAAAATAGCATAACCGTTATGGTACTAAAACAAATTCTAAATTACATTTTATTTTTCTTTGGAACAGATATTTGAGAGATAGCACTCTTGGCAGTCCATGATAACAAAAAAAGTTAATACCCATTACAAAGAAAAAAGGATCATTAATGCCTCTTCTCAAAATTATTCTTTGTTGAAAAGTCTTTATAGACATCTGTAAAGGCAAGCCAACTCAATAATGTCAAGTCTTCTCTTACGCAGCAAATAGAATTGTTAGGATATTCTTAATTAATATTTCTAGGTTCTCAGTAAATTTTCAGTCAGCTTGGCTTATCATGCGCTCCTCCATGGTGGTTGTGACTCATCTAGGCACTCTCTTGTATGACAGTCTTATGTTGTGATTAAGGTCAAAATCCTTGGTTAATTTTAGGTGACAAATTAAATACTAGAGCCAAGCTTAAGAAGAAGTATGTTCTCCTCACGGACTTCTCATGCATCCTTTGCAATGCCAATGTGGAGTCAACAACTCATCTGTTCAATGGATGCCCAGTTGCTAGAGGAGGTTGGAAAATCATCAAGTGTTATCCACATCCACGCAGAGTTCAGTAATAGAGGCGGATTGGACTGATGCTAATGACTCAATTTCTGGTATAAAAGAGTGTCTTCTCCACGTCTGTTCAAGCTTGGCCTTGTGCAATTTTGTTAGCTTGACGCGCTGGTATCTTTCATTGAACACACGCAGGTCTTCCAGCCATCGCTCATTCATGGAAAGAGATATTGTCTTTGTGGAAGGTTTAGGTTCCAGCTACAACAAAACCAATATTCTTTGAATATCTACACTGATTGCAGGGTTGATATTGATTCTGGTTCACTAATTAGATTTACAGGTTGAGCAGTCTTCTTGTGCTCATCAATCTTGGTGTCAAGAATGTTTCTTGTGTATAGTTGTACTATATTGTTTCTGCGCCTTTATTAATGAAATTGAGTGATTGATGTCACTCACAATCATCTTTAAAAAAAGGTAATTAAACTAACATTAATGACAGAAACCCTTAGGTATTCACAAACATACTGTACAGTACATAAAGATAATATTCAATTAGATGGGGAAAATAACCACCTGAACAAATCTGTAAAGACCAGGAACTGCCATAAGATCAGCCCCCACAAGTTTTAGACCAAAGTCAACATGTGGCTGTGACAGAGGACCATCAAACAACTGAACACTTAGAATGGTTGCATATGATAAGTGTAGCTTAATGATGACGTTTCAAAGTAAAGAGTAATTTGTATTTCACTAACCTTCTCCATAAGGGACACAAAAATATTTGCAAAACAAGGGAAGCTAGAGACCAATGGCTTTAAAGTAATTCGCGGAGAAGCAAAAATTTGCAGATCTACCACCTGAAAATCTCAAAATGCTAATATGTTACCTTCACTCTCCAAATGCAAACTAGAAGAACATTATACCAGTAACAAAATGCAGATATGTGATGAAAGAGAGAATATGTGAATGACCTGTATAGATAATTTTAATCCATAGGCTTTGACAACAATGGTTACATTGGGATTCCCAGCCCATTTGAGTGATGGTTCCATAATTATCTCCTTCTCATCTGTAGTGTAAACTTTGATTCCTGGCAGAAGTTGACAGTTGGATGTTATCAGGAAATTAGCAAAAACATAGAACTAAATTAGAACTTGAAGTCCAGATGAAATTCAAACAAAATAATTGATAGAATACTGACAAGAACATTGCGGAGTTGGGACCAAAAAAAAAAATGAGATTATATAAAAATAATAATGCATATACAAGTAAGAATATGAGTAACAGAGTAACAGTTGAAGAAGTGGATTGGACTATTACTATTATTGGACTAGTGATTGTCTCTAATAACAGAGCTGGCTTATGTGTCCCAGAGCAAAAAAAGCTAAGTTTCAAATTTACACAACTCAGTCCTTGATGATTTATTTAGGAATGAAAATTACAACAACAACCAAGCATTATCCCACTAGGTGGGGTCGGTTATATGGATCCTAGATCCTTTTACCCCATTGAGCTCTATCTCCCACTATATCATCATCTATATTTAAATATATTTTATTTTATTTTATTGTTGCTAACTAAGTCTTTTTTTTTGTCTTCCTCTCCCTCATTTGATATGTGTGTTTGTCATAGTTTCACATCACCTTACTGAAGCATATAGTGGTCGTATAAGTACATGCCCATACAATTTTAAACGTATCTCTCGAAGTTTTTCCTCAATAGATACAACTCCGACTTTCTCTCTAATTCTCTTATTTCTTATTCTGTCTATACTCATGTGCTCGAGTCATAACCCAACATTCAGCTTCATATAACATAGCAGGTCTAACTGCAGTTTTATAAAACTTTCCTTTATGTTTTTTTTATAAATGGAGAAAAATACTGCTTTGGTTTTTCTTATAAAAGACAATTGAATTGATTGGAAAAGGTAAACAAAAAAAATGTCAACAATGCAGAGATGAAAGGTACTCGTGGAGTAGAACAGATAAGAATAACAAAAATTGCTAACCTTGAAAAGTTGGTGGTAGTGAACCGAGAGTGAATTTTCCAAATTCAATGGAATCAATTTTGTATTTCACAGTATTCTCTGCAATAATAGGATCTGCAATTTGTTTTGCAGTCTTGCAAATAGCCTTGTACAGGATAGAAGGCATCAATATGAGATAGTGGAAACCACTACATATAGAAAGCTTTATGTCAAAGCATACCTTATCAAGATAGGGCCACATTACTTCCAGAAACTTATTCAGCCAATCAATCTTCGAAAGAAGAAGAATATGTTAAATAATAAAAAAAAATAGGTTGATACAAAGCTTTTTACAGTAAGTCAAGCAGCTTTATCACAGTGTCTGTTAAAAAAAAGGAAGGTCCACATACTCGTTCATAATCTGGACTCTTTACCCACAGGGGAATTTCAGGAAATATTTGTTCCAATGATTGGGTATCATGTTCAACAAGTGAGCGAATCTTAGGATCCTGATCAAGCAAATGCAAAATCGGTTAAACATAAAGCACTGTATGCTAATTCCCACACTAGTTTTCGTACTGATAAAGAACAGTTGAGCATGAAATTGAAGTAGCGACTTTCAATAAGCAATAAAAAAAAAAATCCTTTTTTAGACTTAAGATGCATAGACCAATTAGATGCAGAGTGGCCATTCTGCACTCACCCAATGCTTAACCATCTATTTGGTGGTTAATTCCTATATGGAGACATAGTTACCTCTGTTGTATCTACAAAGTACATTTACTTTATCTATTCAATTAGACTAAGGAGCATTTTCTACATAAACCAATGCCCAACTCACTTCAGTCACAACTTCAACTGTAAATTGAATGAAAATATTTATAGAATAAACTTGGAATTTCATGATTGTCCATTGTTTTCATAGTGTTATTTTTGTTGTTAGTTATTTTTAATTATAAAAAATAATTATTGACCCCACAATCGCTCATCAGAGGAAGAAATTTGTTGTTATTGGCTATTGGCTACCTAGTTGCTAGGAAATACTTGATTTGATTAGGATCATTTTCTCTTCATCTTTGTATTTTTAGTTAGGTGTGGATTTGATAACTTATAAATTCCTCAATATCAAGGGTTTCAAATTTAACATCAATTAAAATGATTAGCATATCATAATACAATAACCTTGGGTCACGTAACCAAAGACTGGGATGGTAGTGTCATCGAGTAACCCTAACCATAGCCATAAGCATCATAGTCAAGTTTGAGATGATTCCAACATCATCTTTAAAAAAAGTGAACGAAGCATCAAGTGCAAAAATTACAAGAAAATTCCTTTTTAGAAATCTTCCACATAACTACCACCTCATCACACAAAACTAACACTAGGATGCAAAAGCTTAAGCATTATCATTTGTTGGTGGTGAGCTTGCATATTTTGTATTTTCAAATAACCAAGAGAGAAAAGGCATTGAAAATTTTATTGTAAAATGGGAGTCACCATTTTCATTGGCTCATTCAAATGACTTTGAATGTTTTATGAGAACTTATCTACAATCTAGATTTAGAAATTACTTAGGAACCCAATATGTTCAGACGTAATAAAATTATTTAATGAGATATATTAATATTAATTAATATTTTTGCATCTCATATAGCCTTAACTTCTAATGTTTTAAGTAATAGTCGTAACGCACAATCATTTATATGTTGCAATACACACTGGACAGATGATAAATTCCTTATTCAATAAAGAATAATTAGTTTTAAAGATTAACTGAATATAAGATGGGTTAAAGTAAGTTATGAGAAGGTTTTATGAGTAAGGAATGCACTTCGATTTGTTCAATCATCACAGTCTATCTGTGTGTCAAAACTTCAAAAAGTTTTGTAAACATATAATATCAAAAACAAAAAAAAAACGTTATTAGATATATCACCTAATAAGAGGCGGAACTCATCTTACCTTGTGTTGAAATTGGCCTTACAATTTAGGCATCCCTTACCAACTCATACGAAAGAAAGATTTAATGCAAACCCATCTATAGAAGATTACGATTGGTTATATGTATATATTGAGATTGCAACTAACCTTATAGAGAGTTTTTATTCTTGTACAAATGAATTTTCTTGTGTATATTCTCCTAATGCTTTATATTTTACAAAATATTAGCAATTTATTTTTAAAATTATATATATAATCATTTATTTCATATACTTATTAAAGATATGTGTAGTTATAATTTTGGATCCTGGAATTAAATATATAAGTTTTTATAATGTCATAAATGAATAATATGAAAATTTTGAATTAGACAATGTGCAGCAAAAAATATTAGAAATTAAAAATATATTAACAATTTACATGAAAAATATGGTCACTATGGTCACCAACCATCCCATAGCCTCTGATACCATCTTTTTGTGTTAGTCAGGGCACAATATCTACATTCCATAGCACTTTCAATCGTGCTAGTGTTTCTCTAAGTCGAACAAGTGAGTCTCAAATATTAAACACCAAAATGAAGTAAATGAACCAAATTTTTACTTAGTTTCTAATACATACTATCGAAATATACAAGGATTTAAATATATTAAATTGGTGGAAATGATATGCCTATATATATCATATCTCAGCTGTCATGGTAAGATACTAGTCATTCAAATATCTACAGCAGCATCATAATCCTTTAGTGCAGATAACTAGGTGTCAAACAACAAGAGAAATTGCTTGAAGGGCGATGTCTTGCAAGAGTGCATATGTCTTAAAGATTAGTTAGATACGGAGAAAAGCCTACAAGATAAAAACAAACTTAAAAGTTAAAACCAACAAAGTTGGTCCTAGTTATATAACAAGATCAAGCCAATCATGACAAGACCTAACTCACATCCACCTAAGATATGACTCACATAAGTTAAGTAGAACTACATTGATGTTGATCTTTTTTGAAAGAAGACACTTAAGACACTTGATCATCCAGTATAGAAGGTTGAAAGGGCAAGTTCCAATAATGTTTTAATTATTTTTTTTCCAAAATTTGAGATGTTATATTCATGTATTATTGTACGTCATATTGTATTAAGTTCTTTATATGTATTAAAGTTAAAGTGTAATTATGTAAATATTAAGATTTTAATTAATAAATTTTTCTAGTTTTTCTCTTTTACTTTTTTTTTAGAATTTTAATTTCTTAATTATTAAAAAAAAATAGTGAATTAAGACCAAGAGCTCGAGCCTGAGACAGCACGAGTAAGGGTCAGCCAAGCCCAAGTCTGTGCCATGCGGAGGTTAAGGAAATTTTGTGCCCGGCCCAGGCACTACCAATTGACATCTCCGCCTTTGGAAAACAAAAGTGAACAGCAATTATGATACTTGTGTGGCAAGTTTTGATTTATGGAATAAAAAACAGCTATCATTACCATAAATATATGTCTATAAAGCAGTAGTACTAACTGAGAAGAACACATTATATTTGGTAGGAAGTAATCTGAACAGTCATTGCCAGCTAGCTTTCATTGCATATACAATAAGAATCATAGCAAAATCTTCCATATTACAAGCCTACAAAAGATGAACCTGATAGAGGGTTAATTTCTCAGCCCAAAATTGTGACTGCCACCTTAACCTACGTTGGACTAATTTAAGCATTCCTAGATCTGTATTTCTCACTTGTTCACACCAACCTCGTGATTTCAAAACATATAATGCTAAACCAGACAGTTGCCTTTTGAACGTGATTCACTAAAACTATTGTCTTCGTACAATTCAGTAAAACTATCTTCTTAGCACAATTGATGTAGAGAAATCAGCTCCCGTTCAATCAATTGTAAAATTGATATGGACGCCGCACAGACTTCACAGTCACACATTCAGAAACTTCGGGTCAGTCAATACAACTTTTTTTTTATCGGCAATAAAATTGTCTTATAAAAAATAACGTTTATACGAACAGATTTCAGATGAATCATTTGATCAAGAAGCTCCATCTTACAGTCTAAATTCTCAAGACATAAAACAAAGTCCAAAGCAAGTCATCCCTAGTCAAGCATATCAAAACTATAACAGATCTGAAAGTATAAGACAACGAAAAGATCATCAAGCAGCGCCTACCTGGTCGACATCAGACGGCTGAAAGTAGATGAAGAGGTAGTATCCGGCAACGATCCCCGCCGTCAGCCCCACTCCAAACCCGGAGAAACTCAATACTGTGTTTAAAACCCCCATCTTCCACCACGCCGTTCAGCCCTCAACGCCTTCGCATCAAGACAAGAAACCCACAAAAACAAGAAAGAGTGACCGCCATCAGGACTGTGGGAAAAAAAAACCATTTTTCGCCTGGTTAATTCCGCCATGAAAATGATAAAAAAAGACAAATCAAAATTTACCTTTCACGAAAAAATCCAATGCGCCCAAATCTGCTCTCCAATCCGCGCCCCTCGAAGAGTAGCAGTATAATCAGACTGGAACGCGAGAGTCAAAGCGAAGAGCCGGGAGGTTGAATATGACGGCAAGGCCGACATTAAAGCGTGCCGCTGCTATTTACTAACATCACGGATATAGACAAAACGACACACACGTTTTAAGTTCAGATTTACCGTGATATGTAATTAATACCATATAAAGAAAAATTAAAAAACACTTCTTATTTTAATTATCTTTTTTTAAAACAATATTTATTTTTTTATCGCAAAAATATTATTATAGTACTTATAAAAATAGTTGTAATTGAAATACTGTTTAATAGATTTAGATAATTTTAATTAAGTTAATAAAACATATATTTAATATAATAATATTGAATATGTAATTTGTTCCGGTGATGAATGACGCGGATGGCCGGCCCCAGGAACGCACACGAAGCGATTGAGGTGGAGGGAGATGACCAGAAGAACCAATGAGGGCCTGCAAGATTAATACGAACGTTAGAGGGAAACCACCGGAAGAATTCCGGCGGAAACCACTCAGACGCTCAAGTCAGGATCGCCAAGAGGGAG
>JBBPFQ010979810.1:0-10976 GCA_037974815.1 Kaempferia elegans
ATTAATGTGTTTGGTATTATAAGATCTTTTTATTAATAAAATTATTAAAAATGATATAATACTAAAAAGATATTATTAACTTTTTTTTTTGCAACTGCGGTTAGAAAATAAGGATATAGAAAGAAATTAGATAGAAAAAAATAAATTCTAGTCGAGTCGGAGAATATTTGTGCACCGGGAAGATAAGAAATAGAAAGGAGTGTTGGAGACTTTGTATGCTGTGAAGAGAAGATGACATAGTGTGCCGAGAAAAGAAATGGGTGTAAAGAAAGTTGTTAGTTTTGTAAAAATATATGGAGAATAAAACGGGAATTAATGAAAATATATAAGGATATTTTAGAGAAAAAATTTATTAAAATAAGATCTTTAAAAAAAAAAGGTCTTACTTTTTTTTTAAACATCTTATAAGTTTTTTATAAAAAATTTTACCACACAAATTTAAAGAACTTATAAACTCTAAAATAGCTTATAAGTTAATTTGTAAAACTTATAAGCTCAGCTAAACACCTATAGTTCATTTATGCTCGCCTGCTCGGTTCAATTTGATTAAGCTGGTCGAATTATTTGATTTGACTTGGTTTGATTTAGCTTGATTTGGCTAGGTTAGACCAGTTTAAGGTCCTAGACAAGACTAATGCTTTGTTTACTTCAGGTTGCGGATTGAAGAGGGGAAGAAATGTCTGGGGAAAATAAATCTTTCGAACGAAGGAAGAGAAAGGAAAAGAGAAAGATAAGAAGAGAAACGAATCTTGCGAAAGGGAAGGGGAAGAAAGAAAAAAACTAAGAAAAGAAGGAAAAAAAGTGATGCTTTGTGCGCCAGAAACAGCAACACGATCAACCATCAGCGACGACGAGGCGGCCAATGAGCGCGAAGCGGCCGGCGAGCGCAAGAACGAGGCCGCCCCTGCTGCTCGCGGTGAGTACGAGTGCAAGAAAGAGGCGGCCTTCCAATGCTGCCCCCGTTGCTCACGGCGAGCGCGAGCGCAATGCGTCTCTTCTACTTATCGGCAGTAATGCAAAAGTTTCCTTCCATATGTGAAACCTTAGCAGAGAATCAATAAACAAATTGCTCTCGTTTCTTTTGAAAACGTCAAATCTATCGCCTTCTTTGAACTCCATATACTCAAATTTGATGGATCACAAAGTAGCTGATCCTGTCTAGAAGGCGGTCGGTTGGACACCAGGGAGCACTCGGCACAGTCAGACAAAGAAGATGCTGATGTGGAGCCCGGATGCACTCGGCTGTGTAGATAAAATGGATTCCAGCACTTGGCAGCACTCGGATATGAGGAGAGCAATGGAGAGAGCACTCGACGACACTCGGATACTGCGCACAATAAGCAGACAAACAGCGTTAGCAATCAAACAGGAGTCGTCGCTCCGTGTTTGGTCCTCCGACGCTTAAGTTAGCCCAACGTTCAAAACTAGAAGAGTGCTAGAATAAAAATGAGCAAAGTTTTGGTGTAGATGTGCGCCTAGAAAAAGCGTACCTGAGACCCTCTTCCCAAGGTCTATTTATAAGGGAAAAAGATCCCTGACAGCTGTGGATACGTGGCGATTTCTTTCTATGTTGGGCTTGTTCCTATATGGGATGCTTATCATTGTCCCTGCCACGTGTCCTCTTCTAATATGCATGTTAGCTGGACGAGAATATTCTCTGACATTCCGTTACACTAGGCGACAGATGACTCTTGTCTTCATTGCCCGATCGGATGGTGTCGTCATGGTTACTCAGCCATGCAATCCGATCGGTTATTGACCTTGGCGGATGAGCTTCCGGTCTTTCTGCTCGGAGCGGACTTCATGTATTGTGCCAATCGGACTGCAGGTTCCCCATATGCTTTGTTTTCACACACCGATCGAGCCGTGACCTTGGCGCTTTGAATCGCCGACCGGCCTTCTGCTTACTTCAGTAGGTGATTCTCTGATCTCCGCTGAGAAGTGGAAACCATCTGGGTACAATGCGTCCGATCGGGCACCTTCTCCGACCAAGCAGTGCGTCCAATCGGCTTACTTGGCTTTTCTGCTGACTTTAGTGACCTGACACCGATCTTGACTTTCGGGGGTGACATGACCTTCCCCTTGACCAGCTCTTGACCCCGAATCACTAGTCAACCTTGATTCGAGAATAATTACACCAATAATATTCTAACACAACCTAATTGATCCATCTCCTTCAAACATCATGACTCTCCCGTTGACCTTCTGTCTAAGTAAGCCCACAACTTGTTTGCCATTGTGTTAGTTGACTTGACCCAATCGACTATCAATCCATCTCTAGATTGATATAACTGATTCAAGCATTGTGAATAATAATTAGTATCATGTTCTTCCTTAGTTCGTGTTTTGCTGGTTAATTAGGTTGTGAAGAATGGATACTATAGAAACTCTAGAAGAAATATCAATCTAGTGAACAAAATTTAATAATGCCCGTAGTGCAATAGGCTCACGGCACGCGTCCATATGAGGTTATAAATATATACACATATGAATCCCCGGGGAAGCATCTAAACAGATCGCACAGTCTTGGATTTGGCAGCCCATGCTGGATTGCTTCAGAATCTAATAAAACGCAGTGCGATCCAATCCACTTTTGGACACTCAGTGCTAATTTGGCCCAATAACGACGATTTCCACCGAATGGCCTCGAGGTTGTAATTCTCAAATTTAAACATTTGTCTTAGGCCATTTTACTCAACTGCGTAAGTTTAGATATTCGTTGCTAACTTTGATAATATTCAAATCACATACTATATTTCGTTAGGTCTGTCATCCAATTTCGTCTGAAAAAACTAAAGAACTCTATCATTTTAAATTAAAATCAATATACTCCTGAAAATCTCTTTAATATATTTATACCCTCGATTGAAATGTAATAGTATAAATTGAGAATAGTAAAATTTTATACTTACCAAAGCTTGATAAAATTTATCACAAACACATTATAAGGTGTATAACAATTATACTTACTAACCAACACTACTAATGACTTTCCGGAATTTAACTTATTTGAAAAACAATCAAACTTTTCAATACTGTAAGTCCATCAGTTTGCCCAAAATTAATTGATGGAAGTAAAAATATCCAAATCACTTCAAATTAAAAAAATTATATTTTTAAAAGTCTCCATAATATAGTCATGCTCTCAGCTCTAAATTTAATAGTAGACAACAGTAAATTTTTAAACGTATAACAACTTTATAAAATTTATCATAAATTCTTTATAAAATTTAATAAACCAGATTCTTAAAACTCTCTTAATTAAAAAATATTAAATTTTTAAATAGTACATTCAGTTAATTAGTTTCATTTAAAATTGACGGATAGATTTATAGCTAAAGAATAATACAGTATGCAATTTAGATAATCTGGAAACTTGTTCGATCAATAAATGCCCATTTGCCGTTTTTGGATGGGAATCTAAGAATCTTCTTATTATATATTTTTTTTAAGTGTCAGCCCAAGGTTTTTCTTATCCAACCCAACGGCTGGGCATGCTTTTCGCCCATGCCGCTTCCATGACCCAGTGGTCCAGCCACAACCCGACACACGGATCTACGTGGCAGCCTCCAGTTCGCTAATCTGCTCATACCTGACGTCCGTCTTAAATTTCGCAGGAAGTTCGGCTTCTTTCGCGTTTACCAAGTCCTCGCTTCCACTCGAAAACCAGGTTCGCTCCCCCTTCGATCCCGCCGTTGGATCTCTCTTTCTCCGACTGCTCACGGTTCCGCCGCCAATCCGTTTGCCATTGTTTATAAGCTTCTACTCCGAGTCAAGAATTTCTCGTCGACACAGGCTTAAAAATCCCACCTTTCATCTGTCGGCAAACAGGACGATCGAGTTGAGAGCAGGAAAGGACGATCTACTGTTTCACATTAACGTATAAGTAACCAATCAATTGCAGGAAGAAGGGGAAAGTGTCAAAATCTTATCTTGGTTTAAGATGGAGACGTCGAGTTCATCGTATTCAGATCCTAACGTTAAACTTCCTTCCTCTGCTCAAGATTCTCGCACAAAGTTGTATATTTTGATTCAGAAGGTGAGTTGAAGTTTCCATGTTTTCGTCCATGGCGATTGGTAGTTTTGCCCTTTAGGCAGCTGAAGCAGAGCAAGGAATGGGAAAGGAAGCGGAGACGAGGGATCTGGTATTGGGCAAGTACGAGATGGGGCGAGTACTGGGAAAGGGCACCTTTGCCAAGGTGTATCTCGGCCGTGACCTTCGCACGGGGGAGAGCGTCGCCATCAAGGTCATCCACAAGGACCGGATCAGCCGGGAAGCCGGAATGGCAGAGCAGATCGAGCGGGAGATCTCGGTGCTGCGCATCGTCCGCCATCACCACGTGGTGGAGCTCCGCGAGGTGATGGCCACCAGATCTCGCATCTTCTTCGTGATGGAGTACGTCCGCGGCGGCGAGCTCTTCGCGCGCGTTGCCCGGGGGGCCCTGCCGGAGGACCAGGCTCGCCGCTACTTTTGCCAGCTCATCTCCGCCGTCGACTTCTGCCACCGCCGCGGCGTCTCCCATCGGGACCTCAAGCCGGAGAACCTCCTCCTCGACCACGACGGCAACCTCAAGGTGTCCGATTTCGGCCTCTCCGCGCTTCCGGAGCAGCGCCGCAACGACGGGCTTCTCCACACGCAGTGCGGCACGCCGACTTACGTCGCGCCGGAGGTTCTCCGCCGCCGGGGCTACGACGGGGCCAAGGCCGACCTCTGGTCCTGCGGCGTCATCCTCTACGTTCTCCTTGCCGGATTCCTGCCTTTTCGCGAGGAGAACATGATGCGGATGTACTGCAAAGTGCTAAAGGCGGAGTATCAAACGCCGCCGTGGTTCTCCAGGGACGCCTGCCGCCTCATCTCCCGCCTCCTCGTCGCCAATCCGGAGAATCGCATCTCCATCCCTGCCATCATGGAGCACCCTTGGTTCAAAAAGGGAGCTTGCAGCCAAAATCCTCCTCCCTTCCCGACCCCTCCACCGCCGGTTCCCCCGCCGGTGGACGAGGACGAGCTAAGGTCCGTGAGCCCGAAGTTCTACAACGCGTTCGAACTCATCTCCTCATTGTCGTCGGGCTTCGACCTCTCAAGCTTGTTCAACAATCGGCGCCCAGCAGGGACGGTATTCACGTCGAGCTCGCCGGCAGCCGCCATCGTGGAGCGGCTGGAGAGGGCGGGGCGGGGGCTGGGGTTCAACGTCCGAAGAGCGAAGCCGTACAAGGTCAAGATGGAGAAGAAGGGCGGCGAGGGGTGGAGGCAGCCGCTGGAAGTGACCGCGGAGGTCTTCGAGGCGGCGGCCAGGGTGGCGGTGGTGGAGCTCTCCAAGGACTCAGGCGAATCCTCCGAGTTCACCGAGCTCTGCGAGGTGGAGCTCCGCCCGGCGCTGAAGGACATCGTGTGGGCGTGGCAGGGCGCCACCAACGTGGCTGACGGCGGTGAAGAGTGACATGGATGCCGCGTTGTACAGTAGTTAACTGATCTTCTAGTTTGATTAACTATGTTGCGAGGAACCATTTGTGTATACTACGGAGTAGATTTTCTATGTTAATTTTTTTTTTCTTTTTTTTAATGAGCTGAATTGGAGTACAAAAAAAATGATATGGTTCATTCCAAGTATTGTCTATCGCACTATAAAATAGTTATAATTAAATTACGGAGGATATGTGGCATTTTACATAGGAAATGAATGTGGAGATGAACATAGGAGATATTACTATCCATATGTAGCTGAAGAAGGTCGCCGAAAAATAGTTGTATTGCTCCTCAAAGGTCTTCTGAATCTTATGCACCAAAGAACCACTTGCCAAAGGGCGTTAGCGACTAAATCGGGGAACAAGGAGGGTGTCCCAGTGTTTAGTCCTCTGATATTCAAGTTAGTGCAACGCTTCTAAAGAAATGAGAAGATGTTGAAAACATGACAATTGTGTACCTCGACAGCTTGTGAGAAATCTTATTTATAACAGACGTTTCATGGTGCGAGAATCAAGAGGGTTTCCTTAAATAGCGTAAACATTTATGACACATTGATTCCAACCCTTAATGAGCTTTCTAAAATTGAGCGCACAATCCGTACTTGTCAAGATTGAAATCTTCCATGTCTTTTGCCACTAAATATTCTAATGTGATTGTTGCACTAAGCGACAAAGAGGACATATGAACTCAAAACCAGGCGGTCACTTGGCTTTATCCGTTCGGTCGGCCAGTTTGGTTCATTTGGCGTTTACTTCTACAATTGTGTTGGGTATGTTTGGCCCTCCGACTGAGTGGTTCACTCAGTCAGTTGTTGTTCGATACTTGCCCTTGCATTGATCCATGGCTCCTAACCAAGGCGGGTCGCCTAACTAGTTGGCTGGTCAGCTCCACTTGTTTGACCGACTGAGTGGTTCATTTAGTCGGTCGGTCATTCTTGACACCCATTGCTGTATTGGTTCACCGTTCGGATGGTGTCTGCCCAAAGGTCATATGACTTGGCTACTTTATGAACCATTTGACTGAAAGGTTGACTTTACTTTACTTGACTTTTCTTCCCGCCGGATCATATAGAGAGAGAGAGAAGAGAGAGAGAGAGAAGAGAGCCAGAGAGAGGTTTATTAGCTTGCACATCCCACAGTGTGTGATCATCACGGGCGAGTATCTGTGGAATACACATTCACTATATGGAAGACGCCTTCCATAAAATTAGTCGTCCACAATGGTTGTGCACCGTGGGTGTGCAAGTTAAAAACCCTTATATATATATATATATAGAAAACAATTAGCATGCACACCCTTATATGTGCGATCGTGGGTGACAACCGATGTGGCCTTCTGACCCGACATTGACTCAGATTTTTTAAACTTTCTCTCCTCTTTCCGGTATTTAGTCTTTCTCCTACATGCAGTGTAGGGTTGTTTAAAAAAAAACAGTGCTATCCGTAACGAAAAATAGCTCTACCACCGAGCTGTTTTTTTTAATTGCTCCATCGGAGAGAGAGGAATTTGCATGTAGGAGAAAAGATAGAGATTAAAAAATTTAAATGAAAGCTGCGTCAGATTATCACGTCTGCATCGCCCACGTACACACATATAAGGGTGTGCAGGTTAAAGTTTCTGTATGTGTATATATTTCTTAGTCTGCACACTCGCCCTGCACGACGGACGTGGGCGAGTGCGACGGAAGGCGTCTTCAATCGCACTTGCATACACGCGTCACTCAGGGATGAATGTGCAAGGTAAGATATATATATATATATATAAACGGATGAAAAAAGAAAATAATAATAAATAAATAAATAATTATAAAAATTAGTACCATATTATTGTATTTCAAATAGGTAAATGACAAATTTATCTCTTATTAATAATATTTTTCTAGCTCACTTTCTTAGTTTTGTTTCGTGTGATTGAGAAGGCAAATCATGCTTTGGGCCTCTTCATCAACTTGTTTATTTATTTTATCCTTCGAACGGACAAAGTCTGGAAGGTGATCGATGGCTCCTCGACGGCCCAGTCCTAGAAGTGATGACCCGGCGACTCCTCACCCGTCCACGTCTCAGATTTTTTATCCTATTAAAAAATATATATCATAGTTAAAAATTAAATCATGAATGTTTAATCAATCTATCAAACTTCTGAGGACCATCTCCAATTTATTCTTCTTTATATTTTAATCGTAATTAAAGGATATTAAATTTTTATACTGTCTGTGAGTATTTTTTAATTTACCCTGCCGTGAGACCCTAATCGGTCATTCAGAAATAGTAGACTAAATGGATTAATGGATTTTTTTTCTTTATACATCTTGAAAGTTGTGCATATTATTATTTGCTTTCATTTTATTCTAAACGTTATTTCTTTACTTGCTTCATTACATTTAAAACCAAAGATTTTGTTTATCAAAAAGTGATGTAGGTGAACTATTTAATATGCCTTGAGAATCAAGGACAAATAGTACGTGTTTTGGCATCAATACGATGAATGTTACATAGCAACCATTATTATTGTTTTTATTATAGTACAACAAAATGTTATTTAATAAATTTTAGTTGTAAATAAATTCTAGAGGCTGTTTTTAATATATATTATCATGTCAAGACAAAATACATTCCAATCTAATTCGTGATCAATGAATTTGATTGGATAGGATCTACATATATATATAATTAGATTAGCAGAAAATCTTGTTGCTATCGAGACAACACTTCTCAAATAGCATAAGTTAACAAATAATACGCATCCAAACGAACAAGGATTTAGTATAAATGGGAAAATTATGCAATCAACCAATAAAAAATGTATGGAAATTCGATTGGAAACAGTGAAGGGCATACTGTGCATAAATTTTCAGTTCGATATTGAAAATTACATAACAATAAAATTGGTTACAGTCACAAGCATTGAAGATGTGAACATATACACAGGGATAGGGAGATACCCTTTCTCATGAGCGCCTATACAGGGGATTCAAATCCAAGATCTGCATTGTACTTAACCAAAGGTAACTCATGTGTGACTGTAACTTAACCACGTTAAATGTTAGACTGATCGAGATAAAATTTATCTAAGTGCATCAACTCATGCTTTGTCAATCAAATAATTATTTTGCTTGCTTCTTATGTGTAAACTGATGCATTAATGTGAGATTCCGTAACCGCCAACTGAAACAACCAATCGAGGTTCACATTTTGATTTGGGCTAATAAAGAAGACAGTAATGTTGATGCAATTGACCTTTGGTTTGGGATTGATCAAGTTGACGTTGCTCGAGTTGACTTGAGTTGAAATTTCGATGTTAAATCAATATGTAGTGCAAGTCCTAGTGCGACTAGATAATAGAAGTCTTAGCAGGGTTAGATAGTGAAAGATCTAGTTGAGAACTAGGTAATGAAATTCCTAGCGGGGTTAGGCGGTGGAAGACCTAATTGAGAACTAAACAGTAGTAGTCTAGTTGAGAACTAGGCAATAGAAGTCATAGTTTGTTGGAACAATCTAGGTGTTGTAGGTTTTGATGCTTGAGTAAAAGTTTAAGTTAGGTTATTGTTATATTTGATGTATGCTTGTGAGTGTGCAGGATACATGTACAACAAAGAGGAAAGTCCAAGTGTGATATTGGCGGTGTAAGTTCAAGGGGGAGCCTTGGCGGTGTAAGCCCAGGTGTGACTTGTCATGGAGGAGGATCGAGGCCGATGGAAGCTCCTGAAGATAAGACGTGAAGGATAGAGAATCATCCAAGGGACGTGAGGCCGATGGAGGAGGCTAGAAGACTTAAGTCTAAGTTGGCTGGACAAAAATGAGTTATGAGATATTGTACTCTGGGTTCAAACCCTAGTTTAGAGTTTGCCAACAAATGATGGTTGTATTAGTCGATTGGTGGATGAGTCGACTGTGTAGTAGACTGAGAGCGAAAAAAATATTTCTGTTCACTCAAACAATGAAGAACAGTCTGCTGGCCCATAGGGACAATTGATTGATATCGAGTCGTTGAGTTGTAACGGTCAAATTCCACGAGGAACCAGCCGACTGCTATACTTAACAGTTGACTGACAGGCATAAACATAACTTGATATTTTCACCCGAGATCTATTTAAGAGAGTTTGGAAACCTTGAGCAAGATTGATCAAATAGAGGTGATTAACCCCTATTAATAGTCTTCTAAGCTTGAGTGCTTTTTTGAGGGTTTGTGGCAAGGTTTCCCCACCCATAAAGAGTTACGCAAGCTAGCCGAAGGTTTTCTGGGGAATTATCCATCGACGAATTGAGATCGTTCACCTTACAGACAGCCGTGGAGTATGAGCGTCATGTCCAAACCACGTAAACAAACATGTTAGGTTTGCCTGTTTTGATTTTTTTGCTTTTAGGTTTAGCTTTCTACTTATTTGTTTTGTACCACTGTGCTAACAAGTGTAGGAAGTGATTGATTGAGGTGGAATAGCTATTCACCCCCTCTAGCCATCATCAAGATCTCAACATAGTTGAAAACTAGGCAATGAAAGTCTTAGCAGAGTTAGGAGGTGGAAGATCTAGTTGAAGACTAGGCAATAGAAGTTCTAGTTGAGAACTAGGCAATAAAAGTTCTAGTTGAGAACTAGGTGTTGGATTGTGGATGGTGCGATCTTTATCTTCTTACGATGTTAGTTACGCAACAGAATATACAAATAAACACAACGTAGGGAAATACAAAAATAAAGAACAAGAAAGCAAACCCAAATGACACATCCGATGTACGAGGTTCGGAGATTAGGGTTTCTACTCCTCGGCGTGTCCGTAAGGTGGATGAGACCATAATCCTTCGGGGATCACTACCCAGCAACACCGGCTAGTACAACCTCCTTGTCGGTGGAGAAACCTCTCAAGAACGCGACCAAGACTCTCGTGTGCTACGACTCAGAAAACTACTAATCTGATGCTAACCACACCAGATTTCATCAACTTTCACCAAACACACAAGCTTGGTTTATATAGGCAACAGCTGAACACACTTAGCTGTTCTGCCCGTTACCAGTCGCCTGGTCCAAGCACAAGTCGACTGGTGCAGGCGACTGATCACCCCCTGGATCACTTGATTGTTCTTTCTGTGAATTTATGTTTTCACCTGAGTTCACCACCAGTCGACTAGTACAAGCACCAGTCGATTGGTATCCGAGTACATCCCTTATTACTCTCCTCCTCAAGATTCTCTTGACCTTTCTTTGCAGCCTTGACCTCTTGCCTTCAAGATATCTTCCTTTGTCTCCCATCCCTCGGATGCATATGAGTTCGCGGCTCGTCTCCATGTCATTCTTTGCGTATGCCTCGAAGTATGCTTCCCTCGGCCTTGTCCATGGTCCCTCGGATGCACCTTCCTTCACAAGACTCAGGGTCATCAATCAAAGTCTAATCATCCTTGCCAGAGCCACGCTCTTGGACTTCACACGCCAAGCCTACAATTGGACTTACGTTACCAAGACTACATACTTGGACTTACACTGCCAATGCCTCCACTTGGACTTTCTCCATATGCACCTGTA
>JBBPFQ010979917.1:0-21408 GCA_037974815.1 Kaempferia elegans
TGAGCTTCTACTACCTTGGATTAACAATCTCCCTGGTTGTAAACCAAGTAAATTTAGAATCTGCTTCTTTTCTTTTAAGTATCTATTTTTATTTTATATTTTTTTGCATTTGGTTAAAGTTTAATTGTTCTTGAGAAAAGTATTTGTTTTTAATTGGCAACTCAATAACCTCCGTCCATAGGCCTACACGGTCCTACAATCAGTGCTACAAGTATGGAGGCAAAGTAATATGAAGAGAGATTGTCCAGAGATAAAGATGCATGGATCTCAGACTCTTTCACAAAGTAATATGTTGAGAACAAAGGTTTCTCAACAAAGTCTACAAATATAGTTGAATAATAAAATTCAGAGAGTGGTGATGGAGATATACTATTAGTTATGTTGAGTTTGGAGCAACTAACCGATGCATGGATCTCAGACTCTTCATATTCATATCACTTGACTCCAAACAAGGAGTGGCTTAACACCTATAGGGCAGTGGATTTTATTTCATTGTTGATAGAAAATGATGCGTCATGTAGAGTTATCGACATAAGGAATGTCAAAATCAAAATGTTTGATGATGTGATCAAAACCCTATGTGATATCTGATATATACCAGAGCTAAGGAAGAATTTGATCTCACTAGGCACATTAGATGATATTGGTTGTATTTACAAATCAGTGAGTGAGGTGATAAAAGTAAGCAAGGATTCTTTGATGGTAATGAAAGGACGAAAGTTAGTAGGGAACATCTACAAATTGATAGGAACTATAGTTGTAGGTGGAGTCACCTTGGTGGAGTCTGAATCAAATAGTATTATCTTGTGGCATATGCAGCTAGGGTATATGGGTGAATGTGGGATGCTTGAACTTCACAAGAGAGCTTTGTTGAAGGGTGTCAAATGTGCATGCTTGAATTATGCAAATTTTGTGTTCTTGATAGAGAAAAGTGCAATTCAAGATGGAGGAGATTCTGGACTATGTACATATAGATGGGACCATCTAGTGTAGCATCACATAAAGGCCACTTACATTTTGTGAGTTTTATTGATGATTACTCATGAAAGGTCTGGGTATACTTTATATGTCACAAGTCATAAAACTTTTGCAAAGTTTAAACTGTGAAAAACTGAAGCGGAGAACCAGATTGGAAGGAAGATCAAATGTCTTATGTCAGACAATGGGACTGAGTACACAGATTCCAAGTTTTTGAAATTTTATAAGCAATATAAGATAATGAGGTATTTCTTGATTTGTAGGACACCTCAACAGAACAGGGTGATAGAAATGTTGAACAAGATAATCATTGAGAAGGTAAGATATCTCAGGATGAATGCAGGGCTAACAAAGAATTTCTAGGCAGAAGCAGTTAACATGGCATGCTCTCTCATTAATAGATCACCAAAGGCAACACTAAAAGGCAATGTATCAGAGGAAGTATGGACAGGGAATCCAGTAGATTATTCTCATCTTCGATTTTTTGGATGTCCAACCTATATGCATATATCTACCGAGGAAAGATCAAAGCTGAATGAAAAGTCAAAGCAATACTTTTTTCTAGGATATTAGAAAGGAGTTAAAGGCTTCAAGCTTTGAGATCATAAGGCAAACAAGGTGATGATCAACAAAGATATGGTGTTTGACGAGAAGGTAATGCTACAGTGTACTTAGGAAGAATCAAAAGAAACACCATAGAGAAACATGGAGAAAGATGTTGTGTAAGTGGAGTCAAAGACTCATGACTCTGATTATTCTATCTCTGAGCACACGGAGTATCGCACTATAGCTAGTGGCAGAATGAGAGGAGTCGTAAAGCCACCCACCAAATACGGATTCGAAGACTTGGTATCTTATGTGCTTATCACTAGTAGTGGAGACCTTACATCTTTTAAGGAGGCGATAACACAACTTTGAGAATGACAAGTGGATGTGTGCTATGGCAGAGGAGATGAAATCATTGCATAAGAACCAAACATGGGATCTAGTAGAACTTCTTGAAGGAATGCAAGTTATAGGGTGAGACCAAACGAATTCAGATACTTGATAATTATAACTGATTATGGTATCATATTCAGTAGACAACTTGAAGATCCTTGAGTTGCTTGGTTCATGGATGTAAACTATGCAGGAGATTTAGATGACAGAAGGTCTGCTACAAGATACATATTCACTATGGCGGGAGAACCTATCGTTGGAAGTCTATGATTCAAGCTATTGTTGCATTGTCCACTACAAAGTCGGAGTACATGGCAGCAGATGAAGCAACAAAAGAATCTTTATGGCTTATAAGGTTGGTCAGAGAACTAGGCGTTCGACAAGGTGGAGTCAAGTTGTAATGTGATAGTTATAGTGTTATGTATTTGACGAAGAATCAAGTGTATTATACGAGAACCAAACACGTTGATGTAAGATTTCACAATATTATAGAACTAATTACTTCTGGAGAAATTCAACCTGAGAAGGTTTACACTACAGACAATGCTACAGACATACTGACAAAACCAGTGGCCACAGAGAAGTTTAAGCATTGTTTGAACTTGATCAATATCTCTAGATATAGATGAACGAAGTCTAGACCCAAAGATCCAGGTGAAGTTTTGCTCAAATACTCATGTTCTTAGAAGGGTGAATATTCGCCAAGGTGGATATTGTTGACGTGTAACTCATATCTGAATAAAGGTCAATGCGAGGGATGTTATGGAAGAAAAATATATTAAGGTTTTTTCATAACAAAATTCTGTTACATTTTTTCATAATAGAATTCTATTATGTTTTTTCATAACAGAATTCTATTATGGTTTTACCGAGTTTGGAGTTTAGGCACAATTTATAAGGATCATTGTAAATCTATTGTATAATCACAATCATTGAATGTGATTATCTTGTGTAGAGAAAATTCTAATAAAGTTTCAACCATTTTGGTGAGTAGACACACCGTCAAACTACGGTAACTCTTCTCCCTTTTCTTTTTCTTCTTCTTCTTCTTCTTCCTCGTGTTTTTGCTCTTTTTTATGTCTTTGTCTCGTTGCTATGCATGATATCTTTTTCTCTTCCTCTTCTTCCATGTTAGTAGTTGAGAAGTGTTGCTCCCCTCTTTGCACAACAAGGAACAAACACATTGATATTAAATTTCGTTACACTACAAAATTTGTAAAGTGGAGATTATGCTAGAGTTTATAGGATTGAGGGGAAAAACTTAGAAGGATAATTGGCATATATAGTTAAGATTTGCCTTATGGTATATTTGGAAGAGGGTGAGGGAAGGATAAGTAAGGGGAAGGTAATTTTTATCCTTCCTTTGGGAAGGAGATGAGGAGAGGGGAGGGGAGGGGAGGGGAGGGAAGGATAACTTTTACCCTCCATTACCTCTCAAATAGTCAATTTCCTTACATCCTTACAAGAAAATTATTATACCTTTCATTTTCTTCCCTTTTCTTCCTTGTAACCTCTCCATCCCTTCAGTTAATTTATAACTGACCGAAAATTAATTCCCTCCCATTATAATAAATGCTCTTATCAATTGGGCATCAACAATAATAATGCATCTCTGACACAAGAAATGGACAAATATTATTAATTGGGGTTCTAATATTACATTCAGTATGGATAATTCCGAGAGAGCAACCCACGTACCACAGTTATTAATTAACCTCCGCATAAAACATAATTCGCATAATAAAGCGTTGGTTTCCTAGCACTCGTAGAAGCTGTGCCTTCGTGGTATGATATCGTGTAGAGGCGTCCTCAAGTAGACACCGGAATATCCCTTTCGGCATAGGGCGCCGCCGCCGCCGTCTTTGCTGCTCGCCTCCACCTGAGCCCTGAACACTGCACAAACGGGTCTGTGATCGGAGAATCTCGACTCCCCTCTCGTGTACTGCAGCTGCTCTATGCCATTCCCATGCCACAGGATCCTATCGCACCTATATTTTACAATTAATTATTATATAAGTTTCAATTATTTAATATTGCATAACGTTATTTAATCACCCAATTTTTCCCTCTCTTTTTCAAATACCATGCCGGTGTTCTACGCTTCTTCTTGGATTTGGTGGTCTCCCCTGAGTAGGCATCGGAGTTTTGCGCGTACTTGTAAGTAGGAGCAAAGTAGATCTTGCCCTCCTTCCATCCATCAAACACTTTTCCTGCTTCTCTCTCCATCTTCAGCTGCGATCAGTTGATGAAGAACAAGAATCATTCATTGATTGTATTATTTGTTTCAACAAGTTGTTAATTAATCCTAATACCTGATCCCTTCCTAGCAGAGCATCCCAATTATTATCCTCGAGCAGTGTTCTTGCGTCCTCGTAGCGCAGTGCAATCCGGTAGTTCAAGTCACCAAACCATACGACGCGACTAATCATACGTTCATTGGTAAAAATCATTCGCTCTGACGATGGAGAAATCGAGTTGAAGATCAGGATTAATGAATTGAATTTACGTACTCATGATCGAGGATTTTCTCGGGCATTTTTCGACTTCCGGGGATCTTGCAAATTTTGGGGAACTGCGCGCTCTTAAGGATGTCGGCGACGTCGGCGTTCCTCTTCAGCTCGTCGCCCTCTTTCTCGCCGGAGGTCAAGTGGCTGCACACAAAGCAAAAGGTCGTTCGGTGCAACGACATGCTCAGTGCGACGCATCCCTGTTTTAATTTAATTAATGTTTTCACACTCAATATAATTAAGCAGATTATGATCAGTAATTAAAGCTCAAATTTGCACCTTGTTCCCGAGGCATCCCATGATTCCTCTGCCGACGGTGTCGACCCGGAGGTGGCCGATGTGCTGCGCCAGCTCGTTCCTCACCCACACCGACAGGAAAATGCCCACCATTTGCTTGCTCGCGATGAGGCAGTAATCCGCTTGGCCGGCGGGGCATCGGATTTCCGGCCACGCCAGCTGGGACGACGTCGAGTAGCATCCGAACTCGTCGTCGGAGCCCGAGTCGTCGATGGAGTACTCACTCATCTTCCTCTCCATCCGCCCCGGCCCTGCGTCGCCGGGCTCGTACTTGCAGTTGCAGGCCTTGACGAGTGCGGCGCCAGTGGCGCGGTAGTTTTTGCTGAGGACCTTCAGCGATGGCTTCTGGAAGAAGAGGCCACTGCTCGACTTTGACATCTCCTTGTTATCGTATCTAGCGTTGTTGTTATTGAGTGCCTGGCCGATGAGCGCCAGCCATTTGGCGGCGGGCTCGTTGTCCTCGATCACCAACACGTTCCCTGCATTCAAAGGAACTATTTCCTGAAACCTGATCACAAATCAAAGACATTAGCTGCGATCAATCAAATTCATTGTTCAGTAAATAAATAATAATAATAATTACCCAAGAACGTAGATGTCAGAGGATCCTTCTACGTGGAGAAAGTCTTCAAGGTTGAGGTCATTGTTTGGGGGCTTTCCTCCTACATTCCATGTTCCCACAAATATAATGTACTCTTTAGTTCGATGAACAGTAGCTCTCCTTCTGTGCCTCTCTAAAATAGATAGGTTGAGCCCTTCTATTCTTGAGCTTGTGCGTCTGCCTAAAGTTTAGAGAAATCCACGATGAGTTTATAGATTCTGATTCAAAGTTGAAAGAATCAAAAGCATGCATGGTTTCATATTAGCCACCCACTTGATAAACTTTTTCTTGCAACAGGGTACGCCTCAGGAAAACTTCTCCTCGAGATGTAGCTGCTCTCCAAGTCTTTTGAATTCCAATACCCAACAAGTTATAAGTAGGATGAAAAAACAGAATACAAAAGTCAAATTCAAGAAGAAAAGAAAAAGGTTATTTACCGAAGACGATCTCTGTTCTTGGGAGGTCACCGTCGGAGTTTCTCTTAGTTTTCCCTTTTCTACTGAAAATGCTTGGCAAAATGGACTGCCAAACCGAAAGGAAAAAAATACAAGAAATGAAAGATCGATTGATCAAAATGAGTGGAAAATAGAAAAGGAAAAGAAAAATGGCATACCTTTTTCTTTTTATCATTCTTGGCAGAGTCGTCGAGGAATCTGGACTTAGTCATGTCGTCCGAGGGAGGCTCGTCGAATGACATCCAATTCAGAAACACATTGGGCTCGTCGTAGAGTCAGCCGTTGCCGATGCCTCGATTGAGGGATATCATGTGGAGATCAGAGGAGGAGAATGAGATGAATTGTTGGGGATGATGATCAACCAGAAACATGCGAGAAATAGAGAGAAATGGATGATGGATGGATGGGAGGGAATTGGGAACATGGAAGAGGAGGAAGAGGAGGTAGGAATTAAGGACGAACTCCTGCTACTCTTCCTCGGCCATTCTGGCGTCTCTATGTTATTTGGGAGAACAGATTAGCTAATGCATGCAATTTTTAGGCTCCTAATCTTGAAATTGATATGACCCGGTCTTCCTTTTTCTTTCCTTTTTCTTTTCTTCTTTCTTTCCCATCTGTATTGTTATATATATATATGTTTAAGTTAACTGCCTCGTTCAATGACGCTGATTGATTAAAATGTAACAACCTTTTTTTAAACGAAATACTACTAAACTTTGATTGATTGATTGATTAAAACATGTATTCAAAAGTATTATACCAGGTTGTACAGATTGACACGGTTGTGATTTTTTTCGTTCCACTTTCTTAAAAACGTGTGCAACTGCATCAATATCGGCACTGCCAATGCTAAAAAGAAATCAAATCATTTATCATAAAAAATCACATGTTGTCGTATCTCACTTCTTATCCCAGCACACCATCGGTGGTTTCTGACCATCGGCCTGATCAGAAACCTAAATCATGAGGGAAAGATGAACCCAGAGGGATAGTCGTCGGCGTGATCGACACCTAAATTCGGTCAAATCTGAGTAGGAGCGCAGATCGACGGCGGAGGAAAATTTACTCAAATCCGGTCGGATTTAGGTGCCGATCGTGCCGGCGGCGATCCCTCTGGGTTCATCTTTTTTCAGGGTATAGTTCTGATCGGGCCGGCGGCCTCTGGCCGCCAGTGATGGGCTGGGATGACAAGTGAGACACGGGGATATGTGATCTTTGGGACAGAAAATTCGATTTCTACTAAAAATTAGATCAGAGGATAGTTTATATTCTAATTATGACCGATTTGATCATAATTATTTACTATTCATATACAGATTGATCTTCCCGGTCCATATTTTTAGATCAGAGAATGATCCGCACCGTAATTACAGCCAGATCGACTATACTCCAACTTCAATTGTTTCAAATAATTATGAATGAATTGCGATCGTAACTCATAATCCGGCCCATCCTTAGTCCATTTAAAAAGTGGACTATTAGGATTCAATCTGGTTTCTGGGAACGGGAACGATAAGCCTGTGCCGCCCTCATCAGTCAGACAGCAGGTGATTAGTGGAGCGTTTGACCATCGAGAGAAAGTGTCGAACAAGATGTAGGCGTCGCGGAGCAGGAACACTGCGATGCGAAATCTACTCCCGTTTGCCTCCGATCTCGTCTGGATTTCTCATAGTATCTTAAATAACCTTCTCCGCCTCCAAATCCACGTTCCACATCCTCCTCCATCGCCCTTCCCAATCTGTGCTTCCGTTCTCCGCGCGCCAATTCATACGCTGCTGTCCACCAGCAGCACAGCGCCTGGGGGCCCTGCCACCGCCTCGAACTACATTTCCTCCCATGCAGCGAATCCTCCTTCTGGCAAGAGCTGCACTTCTGGCGGCGTGCAGGACGCTCTGTGCCTGTTCGACGAAATGCCCCAGCGGGACAGCTCTATCGCGGGCTTCTGCCGCATGCGCGCTTCAGGTTTGCGTCCCGATCAATTCACATACAGGCATGCGGTCTCGGCCTGTGCTACCTCCCTGAACCTTGGTTTGGCCGAGCAGCTCTATGGTTTAGTGATCAAAGACGGGTTTTGTTCAGATGGATACGTTTGTTCCAGGCTCATTGACATCTTCTCCACGCATGGTCGTCTAGACGATGCTCTAGGGGTCTTATGGCAGGGTGCCACCAGAAATGTCGTGTGTTGGAACATGATCATCACTGGTGCAGTGCGAAATGGCGAGATTTACTTGGCATTGGATCTCTTCCGTCTGATGGTGGACTTTTGCAATCCAAATCCTTTTACGTTGTCAAGCATCTTATGTGCGTGTGCTTCTTCTGGGGAACTAGAAGCAGGTGAAGCTGCACATGGTTGGGCAATTAAGAATGATGCTGTTGCTGATGTGTTTGTCGCCACGGCGATCGTTGACATGTATGTGAAATGTGGGGTTATGGATGCGGCCATGCGGCAATTCTCGTCCATAGCAATTCGCAATGTGGTTACTTGGACAGCAGTTATTTCTGGTTTTGTCCAGAAGGGCAAGTTCGTAGATGCATTGTTACTTTTCAAACAAATGTTGCCTTCAGGCATTGAGATTAACAAGTTTACTCTGACAAGTGTACTAGTTGCCTGCTCTAAATCCTCTACTGTGAAGGAGACGGACCAAGTACATTGCTTGATTATGAAAAAAGGCTTACATGTTGATTTTGAGGTAAGAGATGCGTTGCTCAGAACATATGGAAAATTTGGAAATATTACGTATGTAAATAGGGTTTTTGAAGAGACAGGTATAGTGAAAAGTGCTTCCACTTGGTCAGCTATGGTCTTCAGCCTTGCTGAAAACAAATGCTTGATAAGATCAATGCAGCTCTTCTGCTGGATGTTTAGTGTAGGTCTTAAACCTGACAAGAATTGCTGCTCTTGTATCCTCAGTATAGTTGATCATGTTGATCTTGGAAGGCAAATACACTCATATGCTATAAAATTTGGCGGCGTCAATGATATTCTCGTTGGAAACGCACTTTTTACCATGTATTCCAAATGTGGTAGCCTAGAAGAAAGCTACCAATTTTTTGTGACCATAAAGGAAAAAGACATAATTTCTTTTACATCCATGATTTCTGGTTTTGTAGGATATGGTCACACAGATGAAGCATTCCAGTTGTTCAAAGACATGATGGAGGAAAAGGTTATACCAGATAATATGACTATATCTTCCATTCTTATGGCTTGCCATGGTGAATATTCCTTGACCAAAGGAAAGGAGCTTCATGGATATGCTCTTCGTAGTGGGTTCGTCATTGATCCACATCTTGGTAGTGCACTAGTCTCAATGTATTTGCAATGCAAAAGACCAGTATTAGCTAAACAAGTCTTTGATAGAGTCTCACCGAAAGACCAGATAATGTGGTCTTCCTTAGTCTCAGGCTTTGCTTCAAATGGTTATAGTGAGGAAGCACTCAAGGAACTTCCATGCTTAGTTAGCGCTGGCTTTGAGGTTGATCAATATGCATGCTCATCCCTTCTTAGAGTTTGTACAAATTTGTGGAGACCAAGTATCGGTGAGCAATTGCATGCTCTCTCAATTAAAAGAAACACTATTTCTTGTATATTGGTCAGCAGTGCATTATTGACACTATATGCAAAGATTGGTAGAATTGACGATTCTTGTAGAATTTTTAATGAGACTGAACACCCTGATGTAGTCATGTGGACATCCATAGTTGATGCATATGCTCTGCACGGGAATGGCATTCAAGCTCTTGAAATGTTTCAACTGATGAAAGAAAGTGGGGTCAGGCCTGATCTTGTGACATTTGTTAGTGTCTTGTCTGCCTGTAGTCGTAGTGGTTTAGTGGAAGAAGGCTTTCGCCATTTTAACTCTATGAGCTCTGATTATGGGATTAGACCAGAATCACATCACTTTGCTTGTATTGTTGATTTACTTGGTCGTTCTGGAAGGCTCAAAGAAGCAGCAAGTTTTATCAGTATGATGCCTTTCAAACCTGATCTACTGGTATGGAGCACATTGCTCGGTGCTTGTAAACTCCATGGAGACGTTCAGTTAGGAAATTTAGCTGCAAAGAAAATTCTTGAACTGGAACCTCAAGATTCTGCAACTCTTATTTCTTTGTCAAATATATCTGCTGAGTTAGGAGATTGGGAAAATGTTACTACGATAAGAAGCCCAATGAAAGGAACTAGACTAAAGAAGGAACCTGGATGGAGTATAACCTAAACAGTATAACTAATCGGCATTCCAAACTCAAAAGAAGAATCACTTTGTTATTTTTCATCTATAAGGTTGGACATAAATCAGTTAGATCATCATTAGATGTTGAGATGCATCAACGCAGAGCCTTGACCTTTATCCTTTCTTGATAAGGCCAAGCCTTGTAGCTCAAGGGTAGGCTCAGATTGCTGAAAGTAAATTTTCAGTGACATATCCCCTAACAAACGATTGGTTATCTATATCATATTTACAATAATCTAACATGTCTATAACTTTGCAAAATTCTCCATTTTGTACTCTTTCAATCGGCATTAATTTCCACTGATTGTGTGGGTTTAAATATTGATGTTACTCGACCCTGTCACTTTGTATGCAGATTCATCAGGTGAAGCAGAAGCACAAAAGACATTTTGTGATGGTTTCACTTCCTTTTCAGTGAGTCTCTCCACTGATTGATCCATGCAACTGACCAGTTAACTCATGGTGAGATGCTTCTCTCAAACCTAATAGTGCCAGGCCATGTTCATTGCTGTTAACTTTTCCTTATCTATATATATATATATATATATGGGCATGAATTTATGGTGTTGAGAAGTGTTAAACGGAGATTTTCTTCTTGAATTAAATAGTAATGTGCCTCAACTGTTTAAGCCCAAAATTCTAATTTACTTTATATGCAGTGGATCTTATGTTTTTATTTTTTTTTAGTTGGCATCAGGTATCTTACTTGTGCCGACGCCCCATGGAAAATTTCTATCGACTACCTGGTAATCGGGAAGTGCTATGTTTTTGTTCTTTGAACATAGGTTTGGAACACAAATAAATAGTGCCTGTAACTCAATCACATAATCAACTCACAGCATTCTACAAGATCTTTTATAGACGTCTAACTGCTGCTGCCTTAAGTACCTCTAGAAATGACACAATTATGACAAGGATGATACAGTAGAGTAGATTAATACATTTGTTCAAGTCTCATGGTTTGCAATTTACAATCCCAGTGCACCAAGTGGGGTCTTGCCCTGTCCGGCCTCAAAGTAGAATATGAGCATGGCGAGCATTGCGATCCTGGCGTGCTTGATCTCGGCCAGCTTGAGCCGCTCCAGCTTCTCGAAGTCGGGCACGTACACGCCGTCCTTGACTGTGCCGGCGAGGCCGAGGGGGTCGAAGAACTTGCCGCCGGGGTAGCCCTGTTCGCCGGTGGCGTTGGCGAAGTTCTCGGCTGTGCGCGACCATGGCGTGGCCCACTCTACGGACTGCGAGTCCGGGTCGAAGAAGTCGACCCACCGCTTGGATTCGACCCACCCCATGAGGAGGAGCTGGGTGCCGAGGAGGGTGCCGAAGGAGAAAGGCGCGATGGCGCCCGGGTCAGCGCCGGCCTCGAACCACGGCACGCCGCTCCACGCCTGCCCCACAAAGATGCCCACCACCGCCGCCATGGCCCACCGCCCGTGGATCAATTCGGCCTCCCTGTACCACTTCAGGAACGCGGGGTCCTTCCCCAGCCCCAGCGGATCGAACCCGTAATCCCCCGGTAACCTGCACTCATCACACGCCGGAAAAGATATGATTTTTCGACAAATCCCTCCCCAATTCTTGACGATGACTATACAGAAAGAAAGTGAAGGGCATACGAGCCATCGAGCCACTCTGGGTCGACGAAGTTGCCACCGGCCTTGACGCCGGGGAGCCAGGACTTCTTGGGGGCGGCTGCGACGACGATGAGCCGACGAGACGAAACCGCAGAGGACCTCCCGCCGATTGTGGCGTTGAGGAGGGTCCGGGAGCCAGAGAGGAAGGGAGTGGACAGGCCTTGGAGGACGACCGCGGCAGAGGTGGAAGCCATGGCCATATCTGCTGCTGCTCCTGCTTTGATGAATTTGGTCTGTTCAGCTGAGGGGCGTGGATGCGCGAGGGGTATTAGTCAGTGGAGATGGCTGACTGGGATGGTCCAAATCTAAGGGAGATCCGGGATTGGAAAGTGGATAGATTGCTGACCAATGGGGAACTTGGAAAGGAGCTCCTCAATCTGCTGACGCGGATCTCTCTGCCTCACCCGTGGATACGGGCCTCTAGTTTTTTGTTCGCCTTGAAATTCATCAAATTAGATTGATATATGTGTTGGCCACGCGTATCTCTCTTAATAGGTCAGTTGATTTTTTCGAGCCATGTCGTTGGTCTCATTTGCTGTGTTGATGTGCGACTCAGGTCGTTTCTTTAGTGACATGTAATTTTCACACGTAAATGTTCTTTTAAGGACAATCTTTATTGGAAAAATTAGATAATTTCTCTCGTTGACAAATGAAATCAAATTGAAGTCGAAAAAAAACTTGAAATTTGCAGGAAAATTCCAAGTCAATTGCATGCGAAGCTTAACCCATGTTTCAGTTAATCTATCATATTGAAGTTGGATAATACTGATGAAATGTAGTTTTCCGAATGTTAATCTAGGACACTGTTTTGAAACGTGAATTCTGACAATCAAATTGAACTGAAAAAAAAAACCAAGAGAATCGAAGAGAAATGGGATATTGCTGATGAAATGTAATTTTCTGATAGAACTTATGGGAAATCCACAAGTTTCGCATGGGGACGAAACTTATTGAGCAGGTGAGTTGAACGGATCAATAGATGGATTGGCAATTTATGCTAGGCAGACCGAGCAATACAAGATCCTAACAATACTATAAATTCATCACCTTCTGTCTTAATCTTAATAGAACATCTCATTACAAACCTAAGCTATAGTTAACAACATATTCAAACACAAGATCAATATATACCGCACCAACGACCTGATGAATCAACCACAAAATCACTCGAATCAATCAACTAATATTTTAGCAAAATTGCTATTATCAACACAGTGAATATATAGACACCAGCTTGCGAGAGCAAGAGATTCTCTTCTTTTGGATTGATCAAAATCAATTATCAAATAAGTGAAATTTCAGGTCGTACAACCCCAGATAATAGAATACATGTAACATGTGTACTTGTACTTTTATAATTGGGATGTTTTTGAGCTATAACCAGCTACAAAATGGTCGAGAGCCCATACAAGAGATCTCATACAAAAATCACATCTCTTTTATTTTGAGTGTTATGGTGCCTGACATCAATGAGAAAGCCTAGGTTGATAGGTTTATATGTTCATACCAACAAAAATTGGTAGCTTCAAGAGTAATTTGCATCAGGTAAGGATCAGAACAAGGGCGCCTCTTGAAATCTTAGTGGAATAAACCATGTCAAAACTAGGAAAACGTGACAGACAAAGCATATGAGTGAAGAAGAGAAAGGGCTTGCTCAGCAACAGCACGGTTCCTGGCATGTCTCGCCCATTCAGCAACAACTTCTTTGGCTTCACTGCCATGAACCCCTTCTTCCAAGACATCTGCTGCTTCTGTGAAATTGCCATCCACCAACAGGTTCTCAACTCTACTGATGATAGACTCAATTCCATCTCCAGACTGTTCTTTCATCTGATGAAACAAATAAGAGCAGGCACATTCTTTAAGTTAACTAAGGTACTACTGGTTCCGGAAGAATAAAATGATGTCTGATTTTCAGTGTGATAGATCAAATCATCACAAATCAGCATTTGAAGTTTAATGTGAGGATGACCTTTAATGAAGATGCAATGTCAGCCACAAGATGAGCAAGGATACCACCACCACCAGCTGGAATAAGGCTGAAATGTCGCAAGATGCCCTTGAGGGACTCAAACTGCAACGAAAGAGAAAAGTAATACAATGTTCTCGAAAGGCAGAATACGAAAAAGGTATCATCTTCATAGTTAACAGTTAACTACTATTGTAAGGAGCTTCAACAAAACAAGTAGCCATTAGATCGACACAATTTTATTAATACTGAAACTGTACATATTAACAGCTTAATAACTTACAATCTGGCTAAACATAACTAGAAAGTTGAAACAACCTGTCTCAGCTGAACTTGAGATTAACCCATTACAATTGGTAATGGTAACAAGCTTATACAAAAGTAGATAACATCAAAACAGGTCAAAACATCAACAGTGTATAGACTGTCTAAGCATGGTAAACAGCAAGCCCTTCTCCAATATTCAACTAGGTCTAGGAACAAGTTCAGAGTAAGAGTACAAATGGCACCAAGACATAACAACACAAACTAATCTTACCCGTCAAGAAGAATGTAAATCTTATAGCATCTTATGACAAACAAGAATAAGTAGTCTAGCTGCATGGTACAATATTGCTTCTGGAAATGAAAATATTCAATTGGAACACAGAAAATTTAAAGGGTAGGCAGAATCATGATGCAGGTTAGTACGATGACAACAGTGGATTATAAATACAATAATGAAAATGTGAGTACTGTTTTCCAACAGTAAGACTGTTAGAAATTAGTTTGTACACTGGAAACTGATAATCAAGCTGAAAACCATCACAGAATTATAAACAAAGACAATGACGCTCAAACACAGTAAGAATGGGATCTTTCGCTTACCTTTTCATTTAGTTGCATCTGAGTGTCTGCTCCATTGTTCAATATTTCTTCTGGAAGGGATGAAAGTGCCAATTGTAAAAGTGAATCTTTATCAATGGCTTCAAGCGACTTAAGCAATGCAACAACCTCAGATTGAATTGGCAATCCTCTAGATAGAGCATCTTCTAAAGCAAGTGTTCCCTGTATGATCAGAAAAAATTAGCAAAAGCATGTAAACTTTAAATTATGCTTTGAAACACCTAAGGTGTTCAAAAAGAGTAGCAAAAAATAAAAATTACATCTCTAAAGTCAGCCAGATTTCTGTTTTTCATTGTGGTTTGATTCAGAGTTGTATTCTACATTTCACATAAACTTTTGGTAAAGAAAAATCACAAGAGAAGAATCAGCATACATATGTGCTGTGTGAGGCCTAGCGAAAATAATGTCTTTGATCTTACATTGTGGCTCATATTTGATATTCTGCAAAACAATGCATTGCTAGCTACAAACTGATTTAAGTGAGACTTGGCCAAAAACGTAATAATTGCAGTCTTCCTATCTTCAACAAATGTAGCCTAAAAAATTGACATTATGAAAGTATTGGAAGAATATTCTTTAGTTAAAATCAAATTTATTTCAACCCATATGGGCAATCAAAATATTAGCATTGGAACACCTAAACTTCTAGATACAATTTTTTTTGTTCACTATCTTTAAACAATATTTTGCATATTTTTTATATGAAGTTTCATTTGCCCAGAGGTTTAAAGGAATGGATAGCAAAATAAGCTGTGGAACCCACCAAAGCAAGCTTGTGAACTGAATGAGTCTGGCGTGCTTCTTCAGATCTTGCATAGAATGCTAAGCACAACGCATTTATCTGTCAAAAAAAAAAAAATGTAAATCAACTGAATAATGGTGTTACTCTTATGTCAAATAATATTGTTGTTCATAAAAGGATATTTGGTGTACCACAGCAACTTATCTGTACAAATAAATATCCATATAAAGAAGACAATAAGAATGATGAATGCTGATAAAATATCCTACATTTAAGTTTGCTTCAGCAATTTTTTCTATCTGAGATGATTTCTCCTTTGCAATAGCTGCAGCTAATTCTGCTTTTGCTAACTCTATAACTTTCTTAAGCTGCATATCAAATTCCTCATCCTGCAATGAGTGTTGACCTTAGAATTTGAACAAAAAGCATATAGTGTTGTCGGCATGTGGTTTGTTGTTCCAGCTGCACCTTTCTCTGTAATTCTCCCCGAAGATTGTTTTCAGCTTTTTCCTCAGTTGATTTGATTACAGCTGCGGCTTTTGCCTTCACTGTGCTTAATTCCTGAAAATAGTGCAGAAATGAAGAGATTGTTTCTAATGAAATGCAGAGAGCATATCAATCAAGTGAATCATCATAAGTTACCCAAAGTATTAACCATGTCTATCCAAATTGAATTTTTAATCAGCATGTAATTGACTAGAATATTATACATCAAAGATAGTACACAAAACACTAGAGATAATTTTGATGACACTAGTTGAGCTCAAGCCAATCCATTTTGTATGATGTCAAACTTGATGAAAAAAACAAAATCAAGCAGGACCTCAGGTAAGAATTATTCTCCTTTACCAAATATCATTTGTGAAAATAATCCAATATTAAGATTCTTTTATAGAGTCTCAACTCAGTAAACCAAGTTTACCATTCAAGGGTTTGCTAGCAACTGGCATCAATTGCATTGCATGTTTGCATTACTTGTGCATGTGAATATCCGAAGGACCTAAACCCTTATCTGAGTAGATGAACAATCAAGATTGCAATGAATTTCAACATCTATGCAATTTAGCTGCAAATCCTCCATTTTTTAACTGGAAAACAAATACCTATTACTAGATGACACAAGAAACTTCCATCAGAACATGGGGGAAAAGTTAGACTGTATAGAGATATGACTTGCAAGAAATTTTCAGGTATGCATGCAATAGAAGCAATGAAATTAGTTAAAGAGGCTGAACTAGTAGGTACATATTACAATAAGCTCCTCATGCAGTTTTTATTTCTGATTAGATATCCCTAATGTACATATGTACAACTCAGTTTTATTCCCGTGCACTTGTAAATGGGAAAATCATCAAAAATGCACTTAAAGCCATACAGTCACTACATTGATGCATGATGAAAAAAAAAATCTATTTTATCAATAAAAAATTAAATGACTAAACTATTTGAATACAACTCAGTAATAAGAATAGATTAAAAAAAATCTAACCATAGAATACGCATAAATGGAAGTCAAAGCAACAAGTTTAGAGTAAGGATTCCAGAATCAAATAGCGGAGTTAAAATTTATATAGTAAGGAAGAAGAACAAGAACTACTGACTATTGACTGAGGAGCTAATCACACTAGCTAAATGGCATTATTATAGAAACATACACAAGTGATGTCTAAACCTTGTCCAAAATTGCAGCTTCTTCTGCATACATCAGTTCTCGTGCCCTAGCATCCTTTAGTTCCTTTTCATACTTCTCCTGAGATCAAGATAAATGAGGAGAATGAACATTTAAGGTTTTTCAATTAAAAGGTTAAACTTAAGAATTGTTGCCTGTAAGGTACTCATATGATAGCTAAGTCATTTCCAAAATATATTAATAACTTCAATTTCGTAGATAAGGACAAAAGATGATATATATGTCAGTTTGGAACTCTACAAACACTTCCTCTGTAGATTAAAAAATTATATTTGTCGTTAACTACTTTTTCACAACTCCATGCCCGTGGAAAAATTGCAATATATGGAAAAACCAATGTGTAGAATGCCGCAATCCAAGTCACTAATCTAAGATAAAGATGAGTAAGAGCATGAGCATTAAATTAACTTGTTTACTTCCTTAATGGCAACTAAAAGCTATATAAAGGGTCCAGATGGTTATGCTCACTTTATCTAATTGGCAAACAGATACTTGGTAGAGGGTTAAAATGTTCTGATATATCAGATCTACCTAGAACATATGTTTCATTTTTCTCCAAATGTCTTGATATGGCCCTTTAAAAAGTCATTAAACAAAACGCATATTAAGGAAGGAACTTCCTCAATGACATTGAGTTGATAACAAAAGCCAACCTTCAGGATTCTTTTTTCCTCAGCAAAGATGGAGGCATCTGATTCAGCTTGCTTTTTTTCAGCAGCATGGATAACTTCTATTAGGTCAAATATTTTTTTTTCATCTTCAGGAGTTCTCTTATCCTTTGGATATTCAGTATCATGCAAAAAAAGACATCAATCATAAGAGAATAAACAGGTAACACTTTGTCAAGGAGAATAAAACAACCTTGACAAGAATAAAGAAACACACAAAACTCAGCTTAAATAACCTCTTTACTAGTAGAAGACCTTCCAGCAGCAACATTATTCACCTTTTCACTGGAAATGGCAATGCTCTGTTCATCTTGTAACAAATATGACTCAGAGAGGGGCTTCAGTGTCTCTTTCTCAGCATCTGCATAATCTAGCTGGATATACCAACAGAGCAGATGAACATGTGCAGGCCAAAAGAAAATATACATTCAAATCATATGATACTATTAATCCATTGTTTTCTAACATTCATTGAATATTATCACATTTAGGATAAAAAAAGGTGTGATTTCTATGATAATAACCAAAACAAAACAGGGAAGCCAGAATAATTTGAGACTTAAAGAGATCAATATTGCATTTAGTGGATGCAAAATGTAAATAGTGTGTGGAAATTGAGTATTTTAAGTGTTTAATTTTTGTTTTTCTTAATCAATAATTGCTCTTGCATTTAATTTTAGCAAACTATTGCAGTAACAGCATAAAATATTGGCCTGACTCCATTATGTGTCACATGCTGCTATGCCAGCTCATATACTTAAAAATGCACGTATTCATGCTAGTACATTACAAGATGGCCCTCTGTCAGCCGTTAAATGTCAGTATGCTTCCCGTTGTATTTAGTTTATTAAGACATTAACAAAGAGCATTACATTCAATATAGACCATTACATTAAATATCATGGTAAAGAAAATTCTATTCCAAATTATTGACAACATAGCTTACTAAACTACAAGAGCTTTAAAAGATAAACATGCATAAAAACTAAACAGTTGGATGTTGTTAGAAACTAGAATAGATAATTTAGTCTCACATGGGATAATTTTGTATCATGTTGTATAATTGTATATGTGAGAATAAGTAGTCCTTTTAAATTCAATAATGTTGCTCATCACTTTCAACTTGTTATTAGAGCAAGAAATTCTAGGAATAAGTAGTCCTTGTAAATTCTAGGATTTCTTCTTCAATCCTGGTTGGGGGATGGCTTCCCTCCTTTTCTTTCACTTTTTTTCTGCTCTACTCTTGCATGCCTTGTCTATTCCTTCACTCTTCCTAATGTTGCCTCACACATGTACATCTCCTTTCATTCAAGGTTACCTTTCCATGCAAGCTCTCTGCTGATCAACAGAATCCTGTGTGGTACTAAACTATCTACTCAACAACATCAATCAGGTTTTATTTGTGAATATCAGTATTACAACAGTTTTCATAGTTTAACTACGCGCAATCCTTTCATACTAACTAATTTATGGGTCCCTGTGATATGTTAAGTAAATAAATAAGAAATACCCTTAATCAGCACTAGTGCATTGCAAGTATTAACTGAAAAAGATCATACCACTGCCATCTTTGGAGGAACCTCCATTAAACCAACTTCTTCAGAGACTTGTACATTTTCTAATCCTATGGTTTCTTCTGAAGTACCATTTACCTTGGTCTGTTCCACACTCACTTCTGTTTGGGCCAATATATCGTCCAACTTTGCATCTTCAGGTGATTTCTCAGAAACAGATACTTGCTCATCGATGACTGAAACAATCTTTTCAGATGGTTCTTTAGAATCAACTTCTTCTGGTTCATTTCCTTTTAAATGGAGTATTTCCTCTCCAGGTACTGAAACCACAATTGCTTCTGTTTTAATCTCAATTTCCTGGCTTTGAGGTTCATCACTTTTGTCAACAATCTCTACTTCTGGTTCCAACATGCTTGGTTCACTGTTAATTGGAGCAATGGCTCGATCAATTGACTGCTCCAAGTCTTTAGGAGTTTTAGCCTCATTCAGTTTAGTAGCATCATGAGAAGCTCGTTCCTCCATCACTTGAATGCCCAGCAAGTCAGCTTTATAAGCTGCCATTGCAACAGCCCCAACAGCCATACTTCCAAAGACAAGTTTTGAGATAGAGCTTGTAGAATTAGAATCATTTTCTGCAGGAGCAGGTTTCTGTGAAGAATTCTGCTTAGCAGCACCTGAGAACTGTTTTCTTGATGAAAGGTAGAATGATGTCTGCTAACATAAGGAAATGGTGATGGTTAGTACTAGCAATTAGGAATGAAGACTAAAGAGTTAAGACCTAACTATAATTGCTAATTGCCAAAAGCCAACTTTCATGAGTAAGCTGTAGAACCAAGGATCCAAATACAATAATGTAACATAATATATTAAAAACACAGATTAACACTCCCAAATACACCAAAGAAACAGCCAAACAAACTATTTTACAACTCCACTCATCAAAGAGCCCCTCGAGTTCAAAAATTATCTTGTAATCTTTAGATAAAATGGTGTTGGCAAGTTTGCTCCTTTATGATTTGAGTTTATCCTTTCACCTTGTTGAGTTGTGGATGGAAATATTGAGTCTCCACATAGCACATTGACGGTTTGTTTATGGACTGACCAAAATTTTTTGGTTTTTTTTTTCTTCCATATGACAGAATGAATTAAAAAATGAGCACATCTAAACCTATCTCATAAATGCTCCAAGATGAAGTCACCATATAAAGAACTTGAAATCCCACAGATTCTATCTAGGTTACTATTCACAATAGTAGATATCGTAGTGACAATACCAGTAACAAAGCAGGAAAAAAAAAGATAGGAACGAAACAAATAGAAAATTCATGTTGTATACATACTCATCAACTATAGATACTGTATTTGTCTCAACTCTTCTGGTAATGTTGGTATGAAGAATTTCAGTAACAAGTTCTGAATGGGTCGCATTTGGTCAATGCAGCAATTGTAAAAGGAATTTTTTAACTTCAAAATTAACTTAAAGAAACAAACTTACCAGGTTAAAAGTAAATCAAGTTTCTGTTTCACAGAAATGGCAAATATTTTGTACAAAGTCGAAACCTAACATATCCTCATAAATATTATAACTCAACTAGAAGAACGGAAGCTACTAGAGATCAATTTCGAGGAGAGGTGCAGGCATACCTGAGACAAGATCGGTCGGATCCTACAGATGGCTTGATGCGAAGAGATCTCACAAAAGCACCTGCATCGGTCCAATGTCATTAAAAAACTATGAAAAAAGGCGGCGGATTCAAGAAAGTGACCGAGGAGGAATATCAACCAAAATATGCATCCTAGAAGAGAACTTGACGAAGATAATCTTCTTCGACAATCGAAAAGAATGAAGTACCTTCGCAACATCACGGCAACGATGCCGATCCTTAGGTCACTGTAATTAAAGTATCAATCGGCCTGATGAAGCGCTGAGGATGTCGATCACAAGGAACTGTCAGACTGTTCTCGCAATGATGGGGAAGGGAAGATAGGAGGCGAAACGCGGTGGGAGCAGAGATTGGTCTCAAAATCGGGAAAATGAAGAATAGAACGCCACGGGCTCGCAGGAGTGGAAGCCTAATTTTATCTTTTCTTCAGAAAACCCCTCTGAATTTTAAAATTTCCAAATTTAAACCACCATGTTTTGAAAATAATAATAATAATTAACCAAGTAATGTAACATTATTGAACCTAAGCCGACCGACTTGGCCCAACGGAAGTTGCCAATCAGCCGCGGGGGTAAATCGGGAAATGCTCATGGAGGACGGCCAAGAAGTCAAACATCTCTTAGTTACGCGTCCCAA
>JBBPFQ010979918.1:0-10975 GCA_037974815.1 Kaempferia elegans
AAGATGATGTATTTAATCAAGAGAAATAGCTGAGTACATATAACTTTATTTCATATTATTACAATTTCGGCTGATTTATGAATTTAAAAAGTTTGGAATGATATAAAATCACATCTTATATATTTGTCTAATTTTCTGATCCACACTCTCAAACTCCAATATCGAAAGTAATAATTGTCTCGGTAGGATGGACTAATAACTAATGCGTGAGGTGTTGCCACTAATAATATTAAAAGTAATAAATTTTTAATCACACTTTTTAATCCGAACTTATGGATATGCAATTTAGATATTTTTAAAGTTGTCTATACAATTTAGATATTTTTAAAGTTGCTTATAAACTTAAACTGCGTGGGTTAAGGAATTTGTCGTTTTTTTTTTAATATTGAGGAGGAGGCTGTTTGTTATCTCTATATATATACAATTTCTCGTTCTAATTGTCAATCTACGGCTTCAAAGAAAGAGGAAGGCACGCACGCCTTTTCTTTCCCTTTTTTAGAACCCTGCTAAAACCCTACGCCCTCCCTTCCTCCGCCATCCGATCGAGCATCTCTTTCGGGTGATTCGAGATGGAGCTTCCCAAGGGCTTGATTCTGGGGAGGGGCGGCGGCGCCTCCTCCACCGCCAAGGTCGCGATCGTCGTGGGGATCACCGTCGCTGGCGCCCTGATCGTCGCTGAGGCCGCTCGCCGCCGCCGAAGAAGGTCGAGGCATCTCGATGTGAAGGATTTCGGAGCCTTCGTCGAGCGTTTCGAGATATATCCCTCCCCCCAGCCTCCGCCCCCTGCCGCTCGCCACCGTTTGTCTGACCTCAAGTTCGCCGTCAGCGACAAGTCAGTCTCTCTTTATGTGTTTATATCCTTTCCCCCCTCAACCTTCTATTAATACTTCCTTTCTTTTGGATTTGGGCTGTGTGTGTTTATCATCTGAAGCTTTGAGATCGAGGGCCTTGTTGCCGCTGGATACGGGAATCCAGATTGGAAGAGGACGCATGAACCTGGTAGCCAGACAGCGGTAGTGGTGTCGTGGCTTCTAAAGAACGGGGCAACCTGTGTTGGGCGGACAGTCCTGGATGAATTTGGATTTGGGTTAGCACTTAGCACAATATGCCATTTTTGTGTGTGTATATATTATTGCAAAAATCCTTTATTGGACATGTTATTAACAAAGTTCTTTGACATACACATTGAGCAACCACACGGATACTAATGAATACATGTATTGTCTATCTGCTATCAAATCCTTATGTAATACATAAATACATTGTAAAGAAACCAAAAAATTTACGTAAATTTGGCTATTGGAAGAGGATTATACAATTATACGGACACATTGCCATCACTCATGTTGTTAATCTAGTATTAGTTGTCTGGCATATATATTTATGCGTTTTGTTTTGTTTTCCTGTGGCTCAACAACATTGTTCTTTGAGCAAAGTTTGCATTCTTTAGGTTTGCTTACTTTTCTTTAGGCTGATGGGAGGTGTTAATGCAAGCCATTATAGTAGAGCTTCTAACTTTAATGTAGCAATCATTAGCAATTTTTTGATCATTAGTGAAACCAACATTGACCAATGAATCTAGTGAAAGACTGAGGAAGTTTGAAGAATTAGATTGTGCCATTAGACCTGAAAATTGGTTTAGAAGGAAACAATATATGATCTTAGGGTTAGAATTTTCTGAATAGAACTTAAAAGTTAGATGTGTAATTTTGATATATGAACTGGAAAATATTGTCTTTTATTTCTCTTCGATTTTTGTATTGTATAAGTTGTTTAATATGTTTCGCTGCTGTAAAACATTAAACATCTATTGTGAAATTGGGAAAAATTGTTCAGTACTTTGTGATCTCTGATGTAACACTGAGGTTGGTGTTTGCAAGCTTTAATGACTAGGGATTGAATTAGATCCTTAGAACCAGCAATTGTCCATATCGTATTGTAAGCTGCTTCTAATTTAATCTCAAATAGGTTTGAGAAGAGAATTATCTAATTAATGTTTTGACAGTGTTACAGGAGAAAACTTGCACTATGGTACACCATACAACCCAGAACTGCCATCTCTGGTTCCTGGGGGATCATGTAGTGGTTCAGCTGTAGCCGTTGCTGCTGAGCTGGTTGATTTTGCCCTGGGTATGTGAGCATCTTAGCGTTTGGTTTTTCAGCAATTAAAACAACTAACCACTATGTTTCTAACTGCAATAAAATTATTAATCTTTATTCATAACTTGGCTCAACTTTTTAGTTGCATGGCTAACCTGAAAATTGGTCTTGGGCATTGTTACGTTGAAATATGGAATAATAATTAGTTTCTCATTCATGTCCTTTTATGCTTCTTTTACTGCTTATTGGCCTATTGAAGTTTTTTCTGATCGTACTCATCCAAGGATTATAAGATATTTTTATCCCTTTAATGTTATTTGATTTGTAAGATTTTCCACATGTAACTTAGTTTTAAATTTTCTGTATAAGACAGCATAGATGGCTCATGTTTGACATTGAATGCATTATATTTGGTTGCAGACTTCTGCATTTCATTTGACTTGATTGAGAATGGTATTATAAAAACATGAAGTTTCATAGTGTTGGGGGATGACTGGACTGTAGTTTTATATGTATCCCATGACATTCACCCTTAAACTACAAGCAACTTTTGGTGAATTTTTCAGTCGTATCATGTGTTTCCTATCTAGAAAGGGGAGCAATAAGTGGGGATGAGGGAAAAGGATGATGGGAGTTGTCTTTCTCTCCGTTCATTGGTAGGAAACATGCAGAGGGAAGGAAACAATGGGGGAAGCAATTACCCACTCCTTTCTCTCAGATCACCTTCTGCCCAGTTCTTGTAGAAAGAGATCTTGTTGGATTCAAACTCGCAATTTTACAAAACTTTGTTTATCCTATTTTTAATTTTGAATATATATATTTTTTTAAACTGAATTTCACCCAATGAAGATTGTTTTCTTCTTTCTTTCATTTCATGGAAACAATGGAAATGATTTCCTAGATTTCCTCCTAGTATCGAACTGTCCAGAGAAACACAGACATGATATAAATTTCCTTCTCCTTTCCATTCATACTTCCATCCCCACATAGACTCTCTCCTGCACTTCCCCACCCTTGTAGGAAACAAAGCTTTTTAGTGTATTTGACCATGGCATGCTCACTAGCAGCAAATGCCTGTGAACCAGATCTCAAGTATTTAGAAATTATGGTGTATTATTGTAGTCATCATGTGACTAATATCTTTGTTATATTGATAAGTCTGTGGTGTGCAGGTACTGACACTATAGGAGGTGTAAGAATTCCTTCAGCCTTTTGTGGAGTATTTGGGTTTAGACCTTCGCATGGAATTCTATCTATGCTTGGCATCTTGGCAAATTCACAAACCTTGGATACCATTGGTATGGCTACATCTAACTTGTAAGCTTTGTCTTGTTTTGATGCACATGAGTAGTCTGTCATGTAGTGCACATGTTCTCTTAGTCAAGAACTTTTCTTCGTGAAAAATTGAAGTAGAGATTGATATATCTTGATCATTCTGGTATCCAAAGAAATTTGTTATGTTTTCTATGATGGTTATGTTTGCTGTTGTCCTGTATTTTCTGAGCAGAGTTGCATTGACAATATTTCAAATAAGTATAGAAATGTGCATATATACTACTAAAATCTAGAAGCTGACGAATTGTCTCTATAAAATTAGATAAGCAGGCAGTCACAGACTAGCAAGGCAGAGATGTTTTTGATGGCTAATTTTGTATGCCATGACCATGCTAACTTGTTCAGGACATTACCCTGCTTCTGTGGGATTTTGTATTGTATTATCTTGTTCTCTGCATGATTATATATCTCAATTTTTATAATTTAAATGATCAGTTGGACTAAATTTTTTACCGAAAATTTGTTCCATCTCATACTTGGTTGCTTGCTACTTATCTTTGATGATCTCGTTGAACCAAAATAACTTGTTATGTAATACTCTTTATCTGCTCCAGAAATTTGAAAACTATTTCTACATGCAATGCAATCTATTTCAGGATGGTTTGCACGGGATCCATCTATCCTTCACTGTGTTAGGCATATATTACTTCAAGCGTCACCATTGGGACTTAAACGAACACGGAGGTTTATATTAGCTGATGATTGTTTTCAGCTTTTAAGGGTTCCTAAGCAGAGGACAGTGGATGTTTTAAGCAAAGCTATTGAGAATTTGTCTGGATGTAAGCAAATGCCTTTCTAGTTCTGTTTTTCATATAATGGTTTTGACTTCTTATAAGCTGTTGGAATTCATTTCAATGTCTCTTACTGGGAAAATGGGACTATTTGCTATGGATTAAGTAGTCATTTACTATTTTTGTGTAGACCAACCTTGTAAGCATATGAATATCAGTCAATATTTGATGACAAATGTTTTGAGTTTGAATGAATTCACTGAATCAATACCTAAAGAAGGAACATCCATTTTGAAGGCAGTATCTTCAGCTATGGTATTGCTGCAAAGGTAAACAATCATCATGTGGTGTTGCATTGTTAACTGATTCTAATTATGGGACATGAATCTAAATTCGAATTTAAGGCTCTCAAATTAAGAATCACACCTTTCTAATTATCCATTGTTGAGACGATCACTTTTGTTTATATCAGTCAAAATGAGACATTTGCTCGTATTTTTTGGCATTGTGAGTTGGGTTTACAAAATGGAGTTGCAGATAGCAGAGCAAGACTGGTTGCTGGTTCATTTCAGGGATACTCTGGGCATGTAGATGGTAAACCTGATGATTCTCGTTTTTATCATCCAAAAGGTGTCACTATGGATGACAAAGGGAATGTGTATGTTGCTGATACTTCCAATCTGGCTATTCGGAAGATAAGTGAATAAGGTATAACACTTGGACAAAGCCTTCTGAATTTGGAGCTGAAGAAATGCAAAATTAAGACAACAATTTCTGCAATGTCAAAAAACCTATTTTTTATTTGTCTCTGTTTTCAGGTGTGACTACTATTGCTGGAGGGAAATCAAATATAGCAGGTTATAGAGATGGACCAAGTGAAGATGCTAAGTTTTCTAGTGACTTTGATGTGGTATATGTTGGAAAAACTTGTTCTCTTATAGTTGTAGACAGGGGTAATGCTGCTCTTCGCCAAATTTCTCTTCGGCAAGAGGACTGTGAATACCAAGATACTTCAGTATCTACACCAGGTTACTTAAAACTTTACAGCGATGTTCCTTCTTATATAGTTATTTTTGTAATCAAGAAACATAGAACTGTAATGCATTTACCACCTTGCGATGTGGCACTATTGTTTCAGTATTTTCTCTTCCATCTTCTTGAATTACTGTTAAACACTTGTAAACTTCAAGCTTCATTTCAAGTTTAGCTGTACTCTATTGAGAAAATTTGTTTGTCTTATAAATAAAGACTATAATTTGGTTCTTCTTGGAAATTGGCATAACCAGTTGAAAAAATATGAACTTAGTCATCTAAAATTCACTTGTCAAAATGCAAGGTGATTCTTGTTTTGTTTAATTGGTAATATGGTATTAGGGAAAGGAATGAATGTATATAAACCAGAAACCACAAGAGCATGATGATGCATATTTGATGGCTATGGCTGTTATTGTGAACAAGACTCAACTTGTAAAACCGTAATGTAAGAAAGTTTCTAGTAAACTTTTTATCTTTGATGCTAGAGGATTTTCTACTATTCCCTGTTTGTGTTTGTTCATGATTTTAATGCCTGTTTTCATTTCTGTAATATTTGTTCATGGGCAAGTTCTTTTTTACACTATGTGCATCTGAAGCCTGGATTGTGGCACAAATCACTATCAATTGTCATACACTGGTGATGAAAATTTTCTGCTGCTATGACTCCACCATCCTAAAGTTAAGATGATAAATTTCAATCTTATTTTTTTCCTCTTTTGATAAATGACATAAAACACTAAGACTTTCAAGAAGTTTAGAGGAGTCCAACTCGTTCCATGGTATTGACGTAATAGTATTGTGTCCATCTGACATAACTCTTCGTCGTAAATTTCCTCGACACTAATTGGATGTCAGTAAAAACTGATAGATGGCTGATGTTTTTCATATTATTATATCTTACTTGAGTGTTTCATGTCATTTCTCATTTGTTTTTCTTTCTTTTGAATTTCACATTGACGTCTGACTATTCTGACAACTCAAACTGAACAGTAACCTAACCTTTATTTATGCAACATAGGTGGATGAAATCACTAGGAAAACAAAGTAGATAATTGACGCCTGTAGTTTACTGTGGTATTTTTCTTTCATATAATGTAATGTCCCCAAAAACTTACTGTTGGTATCTCATTTCTTGATTCTTTATCTGAAATTGTGAATGACTCAATTTGACAAAGTCTTTTTTTATAAAAAATTATCCTCATGATCCAAATTACAATTGATATAACAACTCATTGTTTCTGGTTCTTTTGTGGCAGATATTATTATGGTCATTGGTGCAATATTTGCAGGGTACATCTCATGCATGTTTCAGCATGGATTTGGACCATTTATTTCCCAGAAGGTGATAAACCATACAACTTTATTTTGTCTAGCACTTGTTTATTTTTCTGATGCAATATTTATGCATCAACTATAGATACTACAATTTATCCATGGGTTCCAATGATTTGGGTCATTTACATGGATCTTACCCCTCTATCTAACTAGAATGAAGACCAACTTATCTAAATCTAGAATGTATTGATTGTCTTAAACATGTTCTTGTCAGTGTAGCATATTGTCTATCATCCTATCATCTTAATTTTGCACTAACCACTCTTGGTTCGTAATAGTTTTTCCAATTTTTCTCATTATCTCACAAATTAATGTTAGTAATTTCATCTCTCTCCTATACTAACTTTGTGCATTCATTATTCAGAAACCACCCGACACTGACCCAGGAAGCAAGCAAGGCTAGATATATATTGAACTTTATACAATTTTTGGAATAGCATAAGAGATACACAACAATCACACAAGAATTCATAACCCTTCTCCATTTTATCAATCACTCTTTATTCTTATTAATATATTCATCAAGTGTCTCATTGTTAAATGGTAGGTATAAGATATTTGAACCTGTTTGCAGATATTTGTTTCTCATCCATCTCAACAGTTCTCTCTTGTTTTTTTCTTATTATCATACTAGAATAATATACACAAAGGATGTTTATCACGAATGTGATTAGGGAATTCATTTAGTGCCAATGTAAAAAATAGAGACTTAATGCTGACATGATGCAAATCTAACATAAAGAAAGTTTATTTGACATTAGCAGAAAAATTATTATTCATCTTTATTGGATATTAATTTCTGGCTTATGTTTCTTCAGAACCAAGTCTCTGAAAGCGTACAACACATGCACAAGTCTCATGAGAAACCAGGTCTAGTTGTAGAATCCATTAAGGAAGAGCCTGGAGCTGGATGGCCATCTCTAGGGAGGCTTCTCGTTGATCTATCTAAATTTGCATTTGAAGGGATTGGCAACATGCTTCTCAACCTCTTTCCATTTAATCTCGGAAGTAAAACTGGATTGAGTCCTCTGAAAGATCATCTTATAATGCCTGAAGATAAAACTGAGCCACAGCTTGTGCAGAAACAAAAGAGTATCCCACCTATGCCTGAGACACTTCACGAACCAAATGTTACCAGCAATGCTACACCAAAGCTCCAGAAATCTAACAAAATACCTAAATTCAAGGATCCATCACAACCCAGTAAGCACAGATCCTCAAAGAGACCTGACTACTCTAACTTCTATGGCTTGGCTGAGGACTTTCAGACCTCAAAGGATCGAGCACGTCACCGCCATCGCGACAAGAGTTCAGAGGTTCTTTATGGTTCTGTTGCCACTGAAGCAAAGCCAGCCGACATGAAGTCCACGAACTATAGCGATCCAAAGTATGATCATTACAATATCAGGAGCAAGTATGGTCAGGACAACACTTTCCGCTACTAAAATGTACTTATTAGCATGGCGTTAAGTTGCCTATAATGCGTAATATCTGTATCCTCTAGTATGCTGACGAAGAATTTTTGTAGAAAAGAGCACTTGTGGCCTTTTATCTCGTTGTTGGCTGAATTGGAAACCTATTAAGTTTTCAAGATTGTTAGTGTAGCACTCCTTTGTAGTGATATGGTGATGTCTTTTTTGTATCATAACGCATGCAGAATTATTATGATGGTCACATTCGTATATAGAGGTATCTTACTAGATTTTTAGATGCCTCTTTGTAACCAGATCAGCCTTCAAATTTTGTTTGGAGTGCGATTGAAATAACACTCGGTCGATGGATGATAGAATAATTTAAATCAGAAGTTACAAAAATGAAGATAATATTATAGAAGTGAAATCAATAAATCATCTGCAGCTACCAGTCAGTAAACGATTTGTTTGGGCAAAAGCTAAACAAACGATTATCAAGTTTGTTTAAAGTGTAGCTCTCCTCAATAGGCTTCTATCTTCACAGATTAACGTGATGATACAATATCTTCGTAGTCACACCCCTACAAATTGGGTGAGAGATAGTTAGCTAGCAACTCATTCCTTTCATATGTTCATTCAACACATTTAGCATCATGAACATTCTCTCCGACTTCGGATGGTGCGCTCTATCCTTTGCAACAAATGAATGCACATTCCTGTTCACCTCTAACCAACTGCACCCTGCACCCTTATTCACTTCTTTACCTGTCATCGCCTCTCGGATCTCCTCCACCTCTTTCCACCTCCCAAAATTCGCCAATATGTTCGAAAGCAATACGTAGTACCCCGAATTCCCACTGCCTGACTCAATGATCTGATTCGCAGCGTAGATGCCCATCTCCAAGTTAGAGTGTATCTTGCATGCTCCAAGCATTGCTCCCCAAACTTCCAAACTTGGTTTCATCGGCATTGTTGCTATGAGATGGAGAGCATCTTGCAATCTTCCTGACCGTGCCAATAAGTCCACCATCAAAGCGTAGTGCCCCTCTCTAGGTCTCACTTCCATATCCTTCATGCTGTGAAATAATTTGATCCCTTCTTTGACATATCCTCCATGGCTGCACGCTGACAATGCTGCAATGAAGCTAACTTGATCGGGTTCCTTCACCATGCGAAAAACCTCAAGCGCATCCTCTGCCAATCCGTGCACAGCATAACCCCCGATCATCGCATTGTAAGTGACCAAGCTCTTGTCTTCTATCATTAAGTCGAATACCTTTCTCGAGTCGTTCAACCTTCCACACTTGGCATACATGTCCACTAGAGCACTTCCGACATATGACTGATTGTCGACGGAGTTCTTCACTGCCCATGAATGCAGCTCTTTCCCTTGCCTCAGCCAGGAAACACCCGCACAAGCTGAAAGAACACTGGTGACTGTAAGAGGGTTGGGCTTTGTTCCTGCGTTCATCATCTGCTGAAATGTATCCAAAGCTTCCACAAAATAATGGTTTTGAGCATAACCCATGATCATTGAACTCCAAGATATCACATCTGGATCTGGGATTGCCTGGAAAACTAGTTCAGCACATTGCACACGTCCAAATTTGCTATAAACTGATACCAAAGCATTTCGGATTCGGCGATCCGACTCCAACCAATGTCTGAAAGAGTAAGCATGAATTTCATTACAGCAAGCAGAGAGCTGCAATCCTGAAATCGCCGGCAATACACTTGCAATAGCAACAACATCCGGCTTCAACCCCTCATTCACTAATTCCTCGAAGACCTCCATTGCCTCGTCGAAGAGATTATTCTGAGAAAAGGAAGACACCATGCCACTGTAAGTAATGACGTCGAGATCGCATCCAGAACGCTTCATCTTCCTGAGAAGCTGCATGCTTTCTTGGAACAGCCCATTCTGAGCATAACTGCAGATCAAAGAGTTCCAAGTGACTCTATTAACTTGAGAACATCTCTCGAACACCTTCCGTGCTTCATCTACCCTGCCGCACTTGCCATAAGCTGATATAAGCGAATTCTGCAGCATCGGCGTCAACTCAAACCCACTTCTCAAGACGTAGCCATGCACTTCTCGGACGACAGTCGCATCGGTGGCCATCGAAAGGATTGCCAGGACGGTGACTTGGTCGGGCTTTAATCCGCTTTCGATCATCTGCCTCATCTTCTCCACAGCTTCTCCCTTGTGACCGTTGATCGCGTAGGCCGAAATGATCGAGGTCCACGATACGGTGTCCTGTTGCGGCATCCCTTCGAACACCTCGAGCGCTTCCTCCAGCCTCCCGCATCTCGCGTACATGCACATCAGCGAGTTGCCCACAAACACATCGGAGTGGAGGCCTCTCTCGGAGGCGAGGCCATGCAGTTCCTTCCCTCGCACGAGATCGGAAATCGAGGCGCAGGCCTTGACGGCGCAGGAGAAGGTGTAGGAATCCGGCCGCACGCCGTCGTGCCTCTTCCGATGGAAGAGGTCGATGGCTTCCCGGTGCAGGCCGTGGGAGGAGTATGCTCTGATCATGGAGTTGAGGACGAAGGCGTCGTGGTGAGGAGCGCGGCTGAAGACGGCATCGACCTTGTGGAGTTGGCCGGAGATGGAGTAGAAGGCGATGAGCTTGACACAGAGGAAGGAGTCGCGGTCGAGGCCGGCGACAATGATCCTGGAGTGGACTCGTGCGGCGGGAGCTGGGTTCTTGTGGAGGATGCATAGGTCGAGCAAGCGGACGTAGTGATCTTTTACAGAGCGCAAGGCTTCGGAGGGGTAAGGTCTCATAGGCATAGCACGCACCAAGGCTTCGGAGGGGTAAGGTCTCATAGGCATAGCACGCACCAAGGCTTCGGAGGGGTGTTGTGATAGATTCAATGCATGGGGCAATCAAACACAAACTTTACAACCCCTGATACCTAGTACTTAACTCCACTCATTATAGTAAAAAAGTGATTACCCTAACCCAACGTCCCATACAATTAAGAATGATCTTATCGCACGTGTTGGCCTGGGGTCGGGCT
>JBBPFQ010980351.1:0-10973 GCA_037974815.1 Kaempferia elegans
AGAGCCTTACAAACCGCATGCCCTTTTAAAAATATGCAGATGGAAGTGTACATCCTCCCGTATAGAGAAAATAAAAGTTAGGATTGTAGAACTACCCACACGCCATAGAATTATTGATTTAACTCCATCCGATATAGAGAAATAACTGTTAGAAAATGATTTCCTAGCACTTGTTGAACATCATATAGATCAATAAATTGTTGAGATGTATATAGAATCAGTAGCTGATGAAATACCTAAAGAAGTCCCTACGCAATTTATTGAACAACAAGCAAAAGCTCAATTATATGTAGTAGAAAGTATTCAAACGAAAGAGGCTTGTATAAAATACCAAGCAAGGGAGTCAAAAATAAATTAGTTGCAGTCTGTGGTCGATGAAAAGGTCTAACTCATTGCTAGGTTGGAGTTCCCAATATTTGACTTAGTGGATGAGATGAAAAAAAGAGCCAATGAGTCAGAAATTTTAAATGCAGCCAAGGACAAAACAAATAAAGAAAATGAAAGGATTGTATATGAAAAGGACATAATGATAACAGAACAAGAGTTAAAAATCAAAGATCTTAAGTGTCAGTTACTTGGCTTGGCAAAAATAATTAAAGAAAAGGACAATATGAATGGTGTAAAAGACAAAATGATAGCAGAACAAGAAAGCAAAAATAAAGATCTTCAAAGTTAGTTGCTAGGTAAGGACAAAACAATTGAAGCAAAGGACAAAATTATAGAAGCACGAGAGATAAAAATCATAGATCTTCAAAGTTAGTTACTTGCCAAGGACAAAACAATCTAAGAAGAAGACAACATTATACGTGTGAAAGATAAAAATATAGCAGAATAAGAGATGAAAAGCATAGATCTTCAAAGTCAGATGCTTGTCAAGGATATATAACCATTGTATGCTAATCGACTAATAATAAGGACAAAGAGAACTGGTACAAAGAGAATCACACCAGCACCTACAAAAGAAATTGAGGAAGTGGTTATGACTAAGAGAATAAGAAAAGTAAGTTTCAAGGATGAGCATGAGACAGATATGGTCAAGGGTAAAAGAGAGGAAAAAAAATTGAGAATTGTAGAATTCAAGAAGGCCATGTCTCATGTGTGAAAGTAACTAACACATCTTCATCATCTAACCTCTTGCATTCACTTGTTAAACAAAAAGACAAAATAATAAAGGTATGATTTAGGTTGGCATCAAACAAATTTATCTATTATTCCAACATGATATTTAATTCTTCATGAAAACAATTATTGTCTATGTATTTTTTCAGCAAGTGAAGTCATATTTAAAGAAAAAAAAATAGATGATGCGGTGGCAGAGATATTATTAAAACAGAGTCAGCCAAAGTCAGTAAAGTGATCATTGAGTTATACACTTATTGTAATGCAAAATTATGATGAATAATTTAAATAATTGTGATGTGATGACTAGAAAAAAAATATTGGAATTATCTTCTTATTGTATTTGCATACATACATTTCATAATATTGAATAAATTCAACCATGCATAATTATAATGTTTTATAACACACATAATTTCTGTAGCTGCTACAATTGTAGCACATATAGCAATATGTGTCCGTGTTGTGTGTGTGTGTATATATATATATTATAATAAAGGCAATATGGGCCAATGGAACCCTTGCATTGAATATGGATTCTTTGATTACTCTTTTGGATTGTGCTAACAATTGGTGATTGCATAAATGCATATTTTGTAATCATTTCAGAGGAAACTAAATCATCTATAGCACCATATTAGCCATCTATATTTTGTGTTGCCTGTTTTGTTGTAAGTATAACATAACCTCCTAATACTGATTTTTTTTCTCCCCATATATTTCTCTTACAGTGTTTTCCTCTATAGACATGATATGTTTAAAAGTATGTCGTTTGATGCATTTAGTCACTGCTCAAACACTGACAATGATAAACCAGTCAGATATATATATATATATATATATTCTATCCATTAAATAATGCAGATGATCACTGACACCTACTTATTATAGACCTACACGAAGGTCAATATATGGATTATAACTCCCTTGGAGGCTTAAGTACCTCCTTTGGTACATAATTATATACGTATCGGCTTATAGTTGGTATTGTTTACAAACTTCATTAATATGCTGGTGGAGTTTTTATGGGGTATTTTACTATGATATGTGATCTCCAAGATTACAATTGTTAATGTCAAGAGAGTTTAATGTAGCTATAATCCTGAGTTTAAATCAAGTAAAATCGTTAGTATTTTTTATCTATTTATTTGTTATACATCTCCATATTCATGTTTGCAATTAGATTATTTACTATTGAAACAAAATAACATCTTTTAGGTTAGATTATGCAATTTTTGTTATGTGGTACATCGAGAGCTTAATATTCCAAAGACCAACAAATTTTGGACAAGAAGGAATGAGAGAATTTAGTTTTCATGTTGGTCATAAAATTTTTACTAGCAAACACTAGATTACTTGAAAGATGGTGTAAATATATTGGAAAACTCTATTGTATCAAAATTTTTCAACATACCGTGCAGTCAATCTGGTGGAAATATTTCAATAAATCTGATATACATACCGATGGGAAAATCCTATGGTTAAATCTAATGTAGTTGATGTAAATGTATTGTATATACTTAATTCTTGTATACACTCAATTCTGATGTACATGCAGTCAATTTGGTGATGTAAATCTATTGTATAGTTAACTCTGGACAGTTATCTGTCACAACATATTGTAGCTTTCGTTCCGTCTACCTCTACATGTTGTGGTAGCTAAGTTTCCAACTAGCTGCAACACAATGTGGCCACTAAGTGTCTAACTAGCTACAACACGTTGTGACAGCTAAGTGTCCAGGTAGATGCAATACGTTGTGGGAACTAAGTGTCCAAGTAGCTGTTACAACCTTGTGGCAGCTATATGACAACTAACTTCCCTAACATTTTTACAGCTATTTGGAGACTTAGCTGCCACAACCACAACATTGTTGCTTCTACTTATACACTTAGCTATCACAATGTGTTGTAGTAACTTGGACACTTAGCGAACACAACGATGTGGTAGCTAAGTCTCCATATAGTTGCCACATGTTGTGATAGTTAAGTCTCCATGTAGCTGCCACATGTTGTGACAGTTAAGTTTACATGTAGTTGTCACACGTTGTGGCAGCTAGGTGTCTAAGTAGCTGCAACAATGTTGTGGTAGCTAAGTCTCCAAGTAGCTGTAACAACGGTGTGGCAGCTAGCTGTGATGTAGCTGTCACATCTTTGTGGATAGTTAGTTGCCACGTGTTGTTGTAGCTATGACTTGTACGTGGTAGCAAACACCCTAAAAATTTGAGTGTTATTAATAATCATAGCCTAACAAGAAACGAGTTTCAAGAGAATGAAATTTCAGAAATGAAGTTTGGGAAGGTCTATGCAAATTATGTAACATAAAACTGACATGACATTCACTATTTTGCTAACATTTTTAGGAGATAAGGTAAATTTTTCCATTGATTGTAACCTTCCATCATGAATAGACAAGACTTCTATAGTTTCTTTATAAATGTATAGTTTATTCACATCTCTTCCACACCCACTTCTTAACATTTAGTTTGTTCACATCTCTTCTACACCTCATTCATTTCCTTATCTGTGTTGATGCCAGAAAATATTTGAAAAAGAGATCGTGTGAGGGGGCCGTTCTAATGCTCTTTGCCTTTGGAGGAATCCTCTTTGGATTCCAAGTGACATCCTACAATACAACTCTTTTATTTACTATAGGAAAATTTTATTTTGCTCATGGCACAAAACCTTGGTTTATGAATCTTATGCTAAATCTAGATATGTTAACTTAAACAGGATCACTGACTAAAAGTATGAACATGAGTTGGATTCGGCTGGTAAATAGTTATTAAAACAACAAAAAGACCAGGCACAAAGGGAACTGAATGATGCCCGCAGTATGGAGATAGTACTCAATGTAATTTTTATTTTTCTTAGCCAACTTGATCAGATTAGATGGCATTAGAATAAGCTATTTACTGGCAGATAAGATGACTAAAGTCACCAAAATGGTTGAGTGAGACAATTAGTAAGTAGAACTCGTAGTAACTCAGCCGGGGACGAGCATGTTAGTTGCTAGATTTGTGTCAGTATTAATGTAAATGTGATTGTTGGTCGGATTTTCTCGTAAGTGTTCCCATCATCCACAGATTTTTTTATTGCTCGATCAAAGAGTAATCCTTGTTTACAGGATCAAAAGATGAAGTCTTGTAGATAAGATCTGTGATTTCTCTATAATAAAAGAGAATATTTCATGATTGCAATCGACGATCGGGGGTAGCATCGTTAATTATAATGGTTTATTTTTATAAATCTTAAGTTACAACCTCGTGTAGCAGCTACTGCAAAGTAGGGCTGACAATTGGCTATCCATCGCTTAACTATGTCATATCATTGTACAATTTTTGAAGAGTTGTTTTAACATAAAATAGAACAAGTCTTTTGATAGACTAGATACAGTAGGGATACAATGATTCGTTATTAGTTGTGTTTGTCAAGTGTGATTGTTGTTGATCATTTTTTTCCTATAAATCATCTATCAACCTAACTCACTCTTTCACACTTCCTAGCCCTTTTTCCTCTTCATTGGTCTTCGGTTAAATAGTCAAGGAGAATGCCTTTCTTTAGTAGGAAGACGAAACCCTATGTCGGTGGTGTTAAACACCCCCTCTTGAAGAGGATTCAACCTCGAATGCTTCTCAGTATATATTATACATTTAATTTCTAAATTATATTTCTTTCCTTGAATTTTATATATTAAATCAAGCAAGTATCTTAGTCTTTCCATAAAGAATGATATAAGTTGATCATATATTAAGACTCTCAGAGAACAATGCAATGAGGCGAGGAAGGAGTTGGATGCTACCCTTTTACGAGAGGAAAAAAATAAAACAGAACTCCTTTAGCTATGACAACAATGTCTGACATTAATATAGCTTTAGAGTTTCTTATAAATAAAATATGTGAGTAAAACATTTGTTATTGTGAAGTTCTGTCTTTTGACCATCTCCAAACAAGAAATCCATTTTGCTGCATTATCAGAACCAAATTATTGAAATTATTGCGATAATACTAATTATTATTAAAAAAAATTATATTATCATACATAATAACTAAATTATATGATATTAGGTTTTAAGTTACAAGATAAATCAAAACAGTTGAATTCCTTTTTATTTTTGGTGGAATTAACTATTAATTTAGTTAATAAGTATTTTTAGTTAATATATAAAATTTACATAATAAATACAAATAAATTACATTATATTAATTTATATTATTTAATAATATTTTGAATAAAAATTTAATAATCTAATATATTAAATTAAATAAAGGAGTTGTTTAACTTTAAAAGTAGAAAATAAAGAAAAAAAGAAAATCAGTGTTTCCACCCTTTTGGTCCAAGTTAACAGTGCAGGACCAGGATGAATTGTGACGCTTGGAATTGTTTCGAAACTGATTCTGAGATATATATTTTATTAAAACATAAAGTGCTTCTCATTATGACATCTAATTGGCCACAACGTATTGCAGCTAAATATCTAAGTAGCTGTAACAATGGTGTGACAACTAAGTCTCCACGTACCTACCACACATTGTGGTAGCTATTTTTCCAATTAGTTGCAACAACATTGAGGCAACTATATGGAAAATTGGCTGCCACAACATGTGGCACCTACTTTGACACTTAGTTGTCACAACGTGTCACAGCTAAGTGTCAAAGTAGCTACAACCATGGTATTGCAGCTAAGTCTCAATGTAACTGACTCTATGAATGATTTTCGCTCTATATTTGTATTCGATCCTTTTCTTATTATTTATTCTACTACATGACACCAATATAATTTATGGTGATGCGTAAATAAATTAATGGCCACCAACCTACTCCAGGCCATTGCTTTGTCACTTCCCTAGAAATCTAGAATGACTACTCATACTTGTTACCTTGGTCTGTGACCATATGCAGAATCTGATTTTGACAGGACAACAACTACAAAACTATGGGCGCGTGATACTCGATTCTATTCCCAGATTTTATAGCGGACCTATTTCCCTATAAATTATTGGTGTCGCAGAGGAGACGTATTCTTATCACTTCCATTTCACTACTCTTTTATGAGACTCCTCAATTTGTTCATCATTCCTTTCATGACACTTGAACGAGTAGTAACATCTAAGGCGCCAGCTCCACAACATCACCTTCGTCATTCCTTTCATGCCATCTAGTATAATTGTTCAAAAATTGGTATTGTGTATTCCTCCCAAAATGGAAAATATAAGGTTGGTCATGTTGTCTTCCGTGGTGTATTGTAAGCCTTTATATGGCTATACGTAGACAGTTTGGGGATCTGAAAGTATCTTTACTGCGAATAGCATACCACATCCCATTGCTTCATCTTCCACTCTGTGGGCCTCTATGAACTTGAAGACGATAACATCTTCCAGTCTGTGTGCCTCTATGACCATACTTCTCCCACCAACTCTTGAGGGAGATGGGTGACAATGTCCATCGACATATTCTTGGAATGTCTATGTGGTGTCTGTAAGGCCAATCACTAACTTGTACACATTAATCAAGGCCAATCACTAAAGTATCTACTATGATGGGTGTTCAAGCTAACTTCTCCCAACCCCAACCATCATACGCGATAGAGAAGGAAAATAATAACGACCATTGACGCTAGGGATGGTGTGATTATTATGTAATGGTCTTTAGTCTTAAAGATGATGCTTGATTATGTTTGAATGTATTCCTTATCTTTGTTCTCCAATCTTACCATAATGAGAAGCTCTTTATGTTTTTAAAAAATATAAATCTCAGAATCAACTTCGATACAAAAGAAAAATCATTGAATTATTACACAATGTTAAACTGATTAAGTTTAAGCTATAATTCTATCTAATTGTAATATATTTTGTGCTATATTTCACAACGTACCAGCTAACTGTCACAATGTAATAGCTACATGGAGACAACTAACTACCACAAGGTTGTTGCAACTTCTTAGACATGTAGCTGCCACAATGTTGTGGCTGATATGTGGAGATAGCTAACTGCCACGAAGTTGTTATAGATACTTGGACACGTAGCTACTACAACATTGTGGCAGCTACGTCAAGATAGGTAAATACCACAACGTGTTGTAGCTATAATGACATCTAATTGCCACAACGTGTTGCAGCTACAATGACAGGTAACTGCCACAACATTTTGCAACTACTTTGACACTATAAGATGACACATCCATGAATGATTTATACATTTTAATTTATTATGACTAAAGTTGAAATTCCCTTTAAAGTTGTAGTTTTCTTTATGGAAAATCATATAATAATTAATACTGACATACCTACCTAATCTAGTTCTTTGATCCGCCACTATCTAGAATGACTGCTTATATCTATCATAAATCATGTCCTAAATATCACTAGCTAAATCATACTTTGTCAGAAGGCCACTTGTAGGCTCATAGTACACCTATTCACAGATTTTGGGTATCTGTATTGGGAGCTCCCTCAAAGCTCCCATGCGAACGTGGCAGGTGGGTGGGAGCGCCCTGCCCATAGTGGGAGGGAGCTCCCTCGATTGTTTTTTTTTTAATTTTTTTTTTTGAAAATATGATATAAATGAGATAGTGGAGGGTTTTTTAATTAGGGGAGAGTTCTACGAATGTGGAAGTATATTGCCTCTATTTCCCTATAAAACAAAGGGAACCCCCTTTCATGAACACCTCCCTACTCTAGTCTATTGCTCTATCACTTCGATAGAATGACCACTCATATCCGTTACCATGACCCATGGACATATGCAAAATCCGACTTTGTCAGAAGGGGGACTGTGAACGCGTGATACTCCTTCTAACTCAGAATTTATACAGATAGTATGATAATATTGAAAATAAATTAAAATGTTAGCTTTCTCAAAATTTTACCACTTTGTAGTTACTAGTTAGCTGCAACACGTTGTCACTGTTTTATGTGTCAATGTAGTTGCTACATATTGTAGCAGGTAGTTGAACAAGTAGCTACAACACATTGTGACAGTTAGCTGTCATAGTAGTTGCACCAACGCTGTGACAATTTGTTATCTCTATGTATCTGCCGTAATGTTGTGCCCTCTAGGAATGTCAAAGTAGCTGCAACATGGTGTGTAAGTTAGTTGTCATAGTAGCTGCAACACATAGTGGCAATTACCTTTCTCCACATATCTGCAACACGTTGTGCCTACTTGGAGTGTTAAAGTAGTTACAACACAGTGTAGTAGTTAGCTGTAACACGTTGTAGTAATTACTTGTCATAGTATATGCAACAAAGTTGTGGCAGTTAGCTGTCTCCATATATTTGCCACAACGTTGTGCCAGCTTGGAGTGTCAAAGTATCTGCAATATGGTTGGTAGTTAGCTGCATCTCTTGTGTCACCTTGTGTCAATTAGCTGCATCTCTTGTGTAAATATCACTAAGACACTAACCATTAACTGCTTCCACATAGTTTAATTATTGGGCGACTACTTACCCAAAACTGGTTCATCGATCCATGACAAGCATAGAATGACCACTCATGCCTCATGAAAATCTAAATTTGTTAGAAGCGCACTTGTGTGGGCGTGCCTCGTGATACAATTATGCCCAGCTTTAGTAGTATAACGTGTTTGTTTGCCTATAAAAGGGAGGGAAGCTCCGTTCATACCTTAAATGAGTAGCATAACTTTGCATTGGTGCTATCTCCCCCTTACAACCTTCTTCATTCCATCCATCCACCTTCTTTGTCCAAATTTAGGTTGTGTTTCTCCCTCCCATAGCGGAAATGTCAAAGCGGCCATGTTGCCTCCAAAATCAAGTTGGACAACTCATGGAGTGGGTGTTGATCTCCCAAATCTCTTTTGGCCCAAACAAAGAGGCTGAGGAATGCTCATTGAGTTCAAGTTCATATCAATTATATGAACTTCTCTCAACCCACACTAAAGGACAAGCGAGAGTTTTATCACTCATGGACTGGTCTAACTTTTTCCTAACATCCTATGTACCTCTCATTGGAGTATCTATAGGATTCTATGAACTTGTCCCAATCAGGACCAAAGTATGCGAGGGTGAAGCAAAATATCACATGTTATTGGGGGGTTAATCAACATGTGAATGTTGATCAAGCATGATCCCTCATGGAGAACACAGGATATTGATCATCATACGCTAGGGCGATGGAAAATAATAACGTCTACAATCAACAGACTTTATAGATGGTGTGATTATTATGTATTTCTTAAGCATGATGGTTGAATATATTCTCCACTATTTTTTATCATCCATTAAAATTTTTGCACATATATAAATTATATTTTATTTCTAAGTTATGTGCTCCATTCTTGATATGGTAAATCACATAGGGCTCAAGAGTCATAATCAAACATACGAACAATGAACGTGAGGTTCCATGGTGTGACAAACAATTTTCTTTATAATTAAAATTTCCTTATAACTCTAATTAGTAAAGATAATATGACCATAGTTATAATTACTTTATAGTCGAGGGTGAACAGTTAACGTTACAAGTGTAAAACATTTTTAAAGATTTTAAACCTTGATAAAAATTTCTTTAAACCAAGTTTAAATAGTTTTAATATTTACCATCTTGCAGCTTTTACTGCACGTTGTAGCAGCTAATCCGTAGTAGATGCTACAATATCTAGCAACTTCTCAAGATTAGATGGTCTTCTTCCAATGTGGTGTTGGTCTTCTATGTGGTGCTAATTTGCATAAATCAGTAGAATTGCAACAATGTTGTGGCAACTAATTCGACTGTTGGCACTGCGAAAACGGAGTGGCAGCTAGTTGTCATATAATTGCCACAACATTGCTATAGCTACTTGGCGACTTAGCTACCACAACGTATTGCAGCTACTTGGACACTTAGCTGCCAGAACGGGTTGCAGTTAGTTGGAGACTTAGCTACCACACCATGTAGCAGCTAGTTGGACACTTAGCTTCCATAACATGTAGAGGTAGACAGAACGAAAGCTACCACACCATATTGCAGCTACTTGGACATTTTTGAAGATTTTAAACCTTGGTAAAAATTTCATCAAATCAAGTTTAAATAGTTTTGCAGCTACTTCACCTAACAACCTCATTACTCCATTTGTGCCGCCTAGGTTTCACCTCTGAATCTTCATCCTGACCATAATTTCCTTTATTCGACTCTTCACCTCATGTTTAGGGTTTAGAGCTTTGGAAACATTTTTGGGTTTTCAGTTTGCTCCTAGATTCTCTTACTGCGTTACTACTTGAATGATGTATTGTAGTGGTTATAGGTCTTCACTGTTAAGTTGTAGAAGGTGTTAATGAGCAAGTATCACAAATTAAGAAATATCTCTTTTTTTCATAATATTCTTCTTGTATCATTACCATTTTAAAATAAAATTTAACTAACTATGTCATTCACTAGCAATGGAAAATTATAGTTTAGATAAATCAGCTATACATTCTCCAAGTTGGTGAAGATCGAAAGCATTGAATAGGGATGAAATTTGCATCAATCGAGGAGGGGTTTTCATTCTATAACCATTATACACGTTGATCCGGAAATTATAGAGGGGAGAGACATCATGTAGAAAGTGCTGAGTCAGCCAAGTCCCGAGTACCTCTCGGGCACAAAAAGTCCCTAGTACCTCTCGGGCACAGAAAGTCTCGAGTACCTCTCGGGTAAATATTAAAAGAAACCCCTCAAATTAAGAGTGTGGGCCCTCTCATGGAAGGTTCGCACGATCCTCCCTCGGGAATTCCGGTATTTATTACTAAAAAGGGGAAGATCTGATCATTATAGGAAAATATTTTTTACGTGGTTATTTAGTAGTAAATATTTGACCAAGTCATAAAAGAGATATTCGAGGATTCTGTTCTCTTTCTTGACAGGTTCCTAAAACTTC
>JBBPFQ010980459.1:0-10971 GCA_037974815.1 Kaempferia elegans
TAGTACCACCAATATCTAAATAATATTTTATACAATGAATAAATAAACATCAGGTTGTTTAAATATTAAGGGAAATTGTAATAGGAGAATCCCTTACTCATCATTAATTTACAAAGATGCCCCTAATAATACACTCTTAGGTAGTGTTTGATAGGGATGATAAAATTAGATTGGGTTGATTAGGATAGGATTAGGGGCAGAATTAGTAATCACTCTTTACACTTAGATATTATGAACCTACTCCTAATCAGCTTTAATCATATCCCTAATCCTATCAGCCGCCTTACTAGACACTACCTTGATGCGAAGATATGTAAGTAAGGGTTTAAGATTTTTTTTTTTTGCCCACAATGTAGACGATGGACTTCTAACATAATAGTCAAGAATCGATTTTCAGGAATTGATGGCTTGCGTGGTTTACCCTATCATGTGTCTCTCATCTATATATTTGTATTTACCTCCCTCCATATTTATAAAACCGGACTAGGGGCCGCTAAGGTAGTGGATCTATCGTTTTTTAAGTAGATTTAGTGAAAAAACTTCAAACACCTTCTAACTATTTTACGGTAGATTATAAGCTGACATTATAATTTATCTTTCTTCACATAACTTGGGAGCGAACTATGATATGAGAAACACCTGAGATTTAGTGAATTGAAGTGTTTAATTAATTTAAAATTTATTTGACCAACTAATAAGAAAATAATATATTTATTAAAGGGTCTAACGATATCGGGTGTATTATATACCGTCTTATTTATATTGAAAAAAAATACTTTTTTAATTCAAATACATGACTTTAAATCATGTGGTAATAATTCTACCTTATATATCTATTATTAAAAAATATATGTTTTTACCCAATTAATTTATTGGAGTACACCAAAATAGAGTTATTGAGGCTAAAGTCCTTGGAGAGGAGTGGAGCTTTTAAGCTACTTGTTAATCTAACGTACGGATTGTAATGTAAGTTGTAATGGATTAGCTTTAGCCATTATTTTGTTCAGAAATAATATCATAATCACAAACACCTTCACCATCGTCACACATGTTCCCGTCTTCCCGAACCGAAACCAACCGAGCCGAGCCTTCAGATATCTGGGCAGGCACCATGCCGCTGGGTCTCTGCAGGATTCAGCTTCTGATACAAATACCAAGCAGCCACCACGACGGCCACAAGCAAACCTACCACGCGCAGTTTTCCTTCGTGCTGCTGCAGGCGAACGTCCATGCTGACAGTGCTCTTGAGCTTCATCTTCTCATCGTCTTGGGACGGCGCTGGTGCAGTCCTTGAGGCAGCGTCTCCTTCCCTCTGTTTCACGCCACCCACCGCGTCTGCTCCCTTGGCTGCGCCTCCTCGGTGGTGGTGCAGTTTGGGGAGCACGATGCTGAGGAGTCCGTTCTCAAGCTTGCCGTGGACTTGGTCCGCGTTGCAATTCTCCGGCAACTGAAATTCCTTGCAGAAGCGGCTCCATTGGTCCTTGATCAAGGGGCGTTCTCCGCTGACGAGGAGCTTCCCGTCCCTGCCGATGTGAACTCTGAGCTGCTCCTTTTTGAAGCCTGACAAAAACAAACAAATTGTAGCTTAAGACAACACACAAAATCGACTTCTAGACGAGCGTATAGTAAACAGGAGAGAAATTGAATGCCTGGGACGTGAACGACGAGCGTATCCGCTGCTTCATCTTGAAGCCACTCGTGCGAAGGAACAAAGTCAATGTAAGCACGCACAGTTTCCATGAGAGAGGCTTCTGTATGTTCAGTGAGCTACTCTCTTGAACGGTGAGGGAGAGGGATAATGATGGAGGAGTTGACAGTAGGAGGCTATTTATATGTGCTCTTTGGAGGCTCGATGACTCCATCCATTTCCATGGCCTCTCAACTTGGATATCACCCCAGGAAAGATAGACATATATTCCTTGATTTACTTGGCAATCTTCCATTCTCTCTCCTTTTTTCAAGTTTGTTAAGTATATTCATGATTACTTGCAATGGAGGATTGTTAAGTATACATCTATGAAGAATTTCTGTGAGTGAAAATAACTAAAATAAAACTTAATTTTCACAATAATAAAATCTCAGAATGAACAATCTTTATTCTTTACTTGCACTCTTAATAGAGATTATACAGTTACAAGAGGATCTACAAGAAAGATCAATTGTTTAATTCTGATCGGGCTGTGGAGTAGTTGAACAAATTTGATAAATTTACATGGAAAATATATATGAACAGGTACTTTCATTTCCATAGAGTGCCAATTTTTATATATGTAAATATATTACTATATCTAAAAAACTAAGATGACCGGGCCATGAGAATGAAATGTATTTTACAAAATTTCAACAAAACAACAGTATCGACACCAAATTATGAATACAAGACTACAATACATCTCAAATTTACTGAATCTAAGGGAGGAAATATTGGTTAATGAGTTCCTTGATTAATTACATACATACAAAAAGATCATATGGGAAGAGGATTCAGCTAAGAAAAAAAAATACCTCCCACATTATGCATTACCCCACAAGAAATGGCATATATGTATCTCCGCTCAGTAAACATGAACCTGATGTTAACCTGAAATATAGTTGTCCGCATTAAATACTGATGAAATATCATCAAAGTATAAGATCATGATGCAGATTTTGAAATCTCGGTTACTCATAAAAATTATTGTGATCACACTCTTATTTGTTCGGCATTGAATGATCAGCCAAAACCTTGATTTCATTACACACTCACACCACAAATGCATACAAAAAAACTGAGGTGATCCAAAAGCTAATTACCTTAATTGAAATAGTTAGATGAACAATTTCACCGGATATAATGAGCATATTGCAAAGATTCATGATAATGTTTGGTAGAGTTAATAGAAAGTAAATTCCAAAGTTCCATTTCAAAGATCAAAGAGGCAACTTCTAGTCCGAGCTCCAAATCCAACAATGTGCTCTATTATGGATCCTATCCTCGGTATCACCTAGTTTTGTAGCCTACAGTTATGTTTCATGTTATTCTTGCGTTTTATTGTATTGATTAAACAAATTATATTTTAAATTATTTAATCATAATTAAATTAATTTAAAAGTAAATAATAATTAAACTGGATTTATATCATAGAATATTTAATTGAATTTATTTATATTTTAGATAATTAAATTCTTTTAAAATTTGACTAATTAGTTTGGATTAATTTACATATTTTATCAATTAAATTTAATATAAATTAATTTTATTAACAAAATTATATCATATTTTAACTAAAAACAATAATGTAATTATAAATTAAATTAAAAGGAAATTAAATCAAAGTTAATATGAGAAAAGGAGAAAAATGAAGATTGCATTCATTAATAATGTAAACTATTTCTGTCTCAAATCAAAATAAATTTTTTGTAATTCATAGTATTTGTATTTAATCAAATATAAACTCATAATTATTAGGTTTTATATATATGCTTTGTTATCTTATTTAATAAACATCATTATTTTCTTTCTATATTTTTTAATTATTTTTTAGGTCTAATCTAGATCGGTTGATACTTGACATTATATTGAAGTATTTGTACAGACAGATACACGCAAGATGGGTTCATCCTCAACTTTGTAGAATATGAGTTGCTCATCATTTAGAAAGCAAAATTTAGAATAAAAGTTAAACGCTCTAACTGGAACAAAATTTATGGAAATGATAAAGTGAAAAAAAAGTACAAAATTTCATATTTTTTTAATGATGAAGTCAAGCCTAGATCTCAATGTTTAAAATATTGTCTATCAAAGCAGATAAGAAAAAATTTGGCAAAATTTTCTCTAACTCTAGGTGAAATTTTTCCTTTTAATGACAAAATGGAAAGAGCTGCAACAAACAATGGTAAAAAAAAAAACCAGAAACCAATAAACCATGGCTGTAACTTTCTGAAGTTATGGAAATTGCAATGATTAAAGAAATCAATTCAAATAATAATTCATCAAGACACTTTTGGAAATTTCAAAACTTGAAATCTATTCACCAGACCTTCGAAGCTTTTATTAATCAAAATCCTTTCTGTGTTTCAGATAAATGTATGATGTCTTTGCTGCTAGTGGCTTAAAAAATAAACGTGGTTAAGATGCTTGGAAAATGAATTTCAAATGAATCCATGTAGTCTTCCAATTTTTTTTAAATGGGGGGAAAAACTGAACGTGTAACTTTTACCATACTGGGCATAATAAAGATACATGAAACCCAACGCTTGTAAAATAAAAAGACACTGTAATGTATATGGAATTACAATATAAGAGGATGGGTAGAGTAAACAAGAAGATGGCCGTAAGATTAAAACAAACTGTTGAATCTCAGGAACAAATAATCAAAGATGCCCTAACTTACTAATTCAGCTATATGTTGTAAACTAAAATTAATGATTTGACTGAACCTGAGATCAAATGCAGCAAGACTAAGTATGCTGACACAAAGATTCTAGCTTTATGATTCAAGACTCAATCTAAGTGGAAATGTAATACAGATGTAAACTAGACAGTAAGTCAAATTTAAATTTGGGTCAAACTTGCAAAAGAATTTTAGTCTAGGTATGAAATAGGTAATTTTCAAGTTCATTTATCAAAAAAAAAAAAAAAGTAGTCTAGTGCACGAAGCTTGCACCAATGTAAGGTATCAGGGAAAGGTTTATTATACACAGCTTTATCCTGCTTTGCAAGAAGATATTTCCGAGACTCGACCCAACATCTAGTTCATACAACAACAACAACTTAACCATCGCGCCAAGGTTTCCCTTCCAAGTTCATTTATCAAAGAAAGTTAAATAACAATAAGTGATCATGTAAAATAGCTAACCACACGAAGATCCAATAGGGCAAATAATGAATTTTGAACAAAATTCCTATCCTTCAATTTTATGCAAAGAAGACTAAAAGTTGATAAACAGTTCAAATGACATACAGCAAAAGAAGCATGAGAAAGTACCTCGAATGTCACTAGACTTTTTTCCAATAAGAATTCTTGATATCTGGAGACCTCTACTAAATGCTTCGTTGAAGAGCACTCTTATCTGCATTTCCTGGGAACCAGGTAACCAGGACAAGAATGCCACGGGAGCCATTACAATTACTCCAAACATAATTTCATAGAACCGAGCAACAGCAACAACAGATTCCCATAGAACAGTGTCCCGGAGAAATGGTTCGAAAACTTGAGCAATGGAGATTAATCCCCAACCAGTTGGAATGAATGCTAACAAGCTTGTAAAGAAATCAACAATTTCGAAGGAAGTGAACAGCAACAGTAGAACAATGGCAGATTTCAGAGAGACTATTATTAAACATTGAATGGCCCGATATTTCAAGTGTTTATCGGCAGCATATCTATATCGAGCATAATCCACAATGACAAAAATCAAAATAGCAGCAAAGATGCATATCCAAGAAAGCAGATACACAGCAACACTACGGCTATGACTCGCAATGTTTAGCTGGTACACGATACCATACTGGAAGAAGAAATAACGGAGATCTAATATGATCTCCAATAATTTTCCCCAAAGTCCAGTTTTCCGAAGATGATCATTTTCTTCATCCCACCATTTCTTCCAAGATTGATCAGACGTTGCAGAAATAAAACTAGGATACCAAATCCAGATCATGAAATCATCATAGTCATAAACAGTTTTCAACCAATCAAAACCAGATGGATTGAATGCAAATGGAGCCATGATCCATGATATGACCAAAAACCAGCTTGAGAAGGTCATTGCTATGTAAACAAAAGTATTATTTGAAATGGCACTATAGGCAGCATACAAGATCAATATTATCCCTAGTTCTATACCTTTTATGAAATGGCTGCGTGCATAGAGTCTATAATTCTCAGCGAATTTCTTGTGTTCAATGACGAAATCACGTCCTGTAGCACGATATTTTGCACCTCCATGAAGAATAGTACGCCCATAATAATGGGTCTTAGTTCCCATTGAGAAAGTATAGAACACTGATGCAAGCTGTAATTGCATTGTCAAGAAATCCCAGATCGCAGGTAGAAAACCATGCTCAAGAGAATTTTCTATAATCATTGGCAATGCAGTAAAAAGCCCAAGCTGGATAATGAATTGCTGATTGAGAACAGTACGGAGAGCTGCATTATTTGTAGAGTCAGCATTGCTTCTGATGGAACTCTCAAGGCCACTAAGAGCTAGATAAAGGCGGCCCCAGACGAATGCATAGACAGTCAACACCACCATCATTGTGTTAAAATAGAACCCCACAGTTGTGTAAAAGAAAGAGAGCATCCGGAAGAAATCCAACCTATGACCTAGCCTATAAACATCTCTGCTTAAGGTCTGTTCACCATTACCACTAGCCACTTTGGCTTCAAACATAGATATTTGATTCAGGCCAACATCTCGGCCCTTACCAACTTGTATATATTCATGGTGGGTAACATTGCCACCGCGAAGGGTACAATTAAATCCTGCAAATATATCCTCGCTGATGTTGATGCCCCTTGAAGCCTTACTAATGCCTCCTCGACTTAAAAACCAAAGGCGGTCAAAGACATCAGGATGGCCATAATGCATCCGTATTTTTAAAGGGTTTGCCATAACCCTCTGTCCAAGGGTGACAAAACTAGTCTCCTGAGCTGACATGAACCAAGCCAGGGAAGAAACAGAACCTGTAAAAACATGTTCACGGACTCCCAAGATATTTGGTTTTCGAGAACCATAATTGGATGAGTACTCTTCTAACAGATTGCGCATTTTGAGGGCCTCCTCAAAGTAGTTGTCTTGATTCATGTCAATTGTTTGAATTGCATCACCCCTTGTGAAGATAAGAGCATGGTTCTGATTCTCAGGCTTGCCTTCTCCAAGCTTTAGAGGTCCAGGCAGCTTGACCCTGTATATCTCCACTTCTTTCTCCAGTTGTTGATCATATTTAACAAGAACAGAAAAATACTCCACTTCATCCCTGACTGATTTCACTTCATCAACATAAGCAACACGGAGAGCTTCATTGTTCTTCATCAGATCCAAAATATCATTAGCACGTGTGTCATTTTTAGCTTTTTGGTTTCCATAAATCTGGCAGGCAACCACATACGTATACTTCATTAGAGCAGTTCCATGTTCATGACCTTTAAACAACAAACCGACACTGCTGCTAGCTCTGCTCAAACTTCGGGATGGGGATGACCTACCATCATCCTCCAAGCTATCTAAATCTTTTATTTGCCTCCTCGATGAACCAACTGAAGGTAGCTCCCTCAATCCTTCCCTTATGTCAATCTCGGAAGCAGAATCAAGAAATGCAAGCATCTTGAGAGCCTTGTAGTAGTACATCATTCCCCGCACAGTTCGTGACAAGGTCTGACCCCTATATGAGGCCCAAAGTCGAAGATCTCTTGCTCTTTTTCCCCATAACTCCTCCTCATTAGCCATGCCCTCTCTCTTCATGCGTTCCAAGAAGTTTGCCCATTCATCTTCATAAATCTTTTGTAAATAAAACAAGATAGAGATGCCATCCTCATTTTCTGACTGAAGTTGTTCCTTGCTATACAGAACTTCCTCATTGTAATATGGAGTCAGCACACTGAAAGCCCGCATCTTTTCTACCTGGGGAGCTCTAGGCATGTTCATGAACAATGAGTTGCTGAAGAATGCAATGCGTCTCCTGGCCTCAAGATTTTCTGGAACGTTATTCATGGAATCCTTAGAAGTAAGGATCGTTTGTAGTCTCCTTACCTGCCGATAGAAGTTATCATTTTCTGCAGTGGGTATCACAACAGCATTCTCAAAGAGCAACTCAGTTGACCCAGTTGGTGCCAAACTTGCTTCTTTAAGTTTCTCTAAGCTCCTCTTGTTCTTAGGGAAATCACGAGTAACTATGTCATACAGGGTCTGCAGTGTGTTGACCACTTTGTACAAATCTTTATTTGGTTTGATTAATGTGTTCAGTAGGTCAAGCAGTTTGCCATAAATATTCTGCAGCACATGCATATTATATTCTACAGTGAATTTCTCCACACGAATGCTACTATCAAATCCCTCAAACAATCCAGCAACAATGGAGTGCTCTTCGGTTCCCTCCTTGATGATCTCCAGGAACAAATACTTGATGCTGTCATAAGCCTCAATGACTGCACAACGCCTATATTCATGTTTGCTAATCTTTCTCCAGAGTCTTCTGTCATCAGCCTTCAATTCCTTTGCTTGGCCAAGAGCCAGAAGAAGTTCATTGCAGAGTAATAAGCACGGCCACCTAACCACTCGGATATTCCATGCATATGGAAGCAGCTCAAGAAGCTCGACTTCCCGGTCATTCACAATATCTTCCTCTCTGAATGTGTGAATGATTTCATTCCATATCAATGCAAACCTGCTAGGACCAACTTGATGTGATTCAATCTTGTTGTACGGGCGGCCCAAGCCATACCTCAGCTTCAGCCGGTTCACAGAATCTCTGATTCTATTTTGCAGCGAACCATACTGCCGGAAAACATGTTCTTCTGGCATCAGATGGAACTGCAAGGCACTAGCAAAGAACTGGAATCTCAGCCTCAATTGTTGCACATCACGAATCTCACCTAGGTGTGAGAACAGGCCTACAAGCGCCCCGGCCATTGAAGAGAAGATCGAGTACCAGATCTGGATATCCATCAGATAAATAAGAACGACAGGAAGCCACAAAATGAACACCCCAAACCTGTTTGTATGGGAGAAGAACTCATGCCACTGGTATTGAACAGCTTGAAGATCAAGTATGGCTTTAGTTGGGGAGATCATTGGCTTGATTTGCAAGAAGTAGCTGAAGGTGAATTTTACAGCAAGGAGTACAATCCAGAAAAGGGCATACTTGAAGCTGTCCAGCGGACCCTCTCGTAGCCCTCTACCGACAAAGGTGCGACTCTGGAACCACCAGGTGAGAACATAAAAAATCCTCCAATTGGTCTTCTCAAGGAAATTCTGGAGCCAAGGGATAACGAAGATCGCAACGGCAAGCAATTCAGGGAGGATAAACACTGCGGCAGCCACCAACATGTTCGTCAGCCTTCGATTCGCTGCAGCCGACCACCTTCTGTCTTGGTTCCTCTGATTCCACATCAGCGAGTACAGGATCGGCAATGCGACCGTCCACGCCGCAGCAACGAGTATTTTGAGCGCCATTCGCACACCGAGCAATCTGGTCTCGCGCGAGACAAGCTTGTACTGGGTGCCAACGTCGAGGAGGGACTGCAGCAAGCGAAGGCCGGCCCAGGTAATGAAGATGGTCAGGACACGGACCTGGTCATCTCGGATTCGGAGGTTCTGCCACGGGTACGTCTCGCTTCCGTGCCAGGCCACAATGATGGCCGCCTGAAGGAAGAGGATGAGCATGACCCAGAGGCGGTCAAAACTGCGGTAGAGGTTCCAGAAGGAGCGCTGTTCAACGAAGCCTGTCTTCCCCACGCGGTTCTTGGTAGGCGGAGTGGCGAAGAAATTCTTAGACCGGTCGAGCGGCCAACGGAGGCTCTCGAAGCAGTGGTTGTTCCAAAAGTACTCGTTGATGTCATCATAGTTGCGCCAGGCGGAGTGGGGCTCTGTGCCGTTGCGGCTGGCGTCGACCTCGCGCTTGATGGTCTCGTATACGGGGGTGATGACGCGGGTGAGGAAAGCGTTCTCGCCGGTTACAGCTGGGAGGGCAGGTTGCCCCGTCGCCTCGTCGACGTAGTCCTCGAGTATGCGGTTGAGTTCCCCGGCCATGTGATGGAAGACGTAGGAGAGACATTCGGGAACGAAACGGACGTTGGCAGCCTCGCCCCAGATGAGAAGGTAGAGGGCCGCATAGAGGAGCTCGCGGCGGGGGTCGGAGGCGGTGCGGCGGATGTCAATCCAGACGTTGGGCGTGCGGCCAAGGTAGGAGCACCACGCGGTGTAGTTGTGGAGGAGTTTCTTGCGGACGCGGCGGACGACCTTAGCATGGAGGACGTCGATGTCGTCCGGCGGGGGATGGATTCGCATTTGGGCGTTGGCGAGGAGGAGCACGAGGTGCTCCCGCTGGTTGCTGATGTTGTCTCGCTGGAAACCGAAGAAAGCCCCCAGCCAGTCAAGGAGATCAAGACCGCCGTGCCAGCGGATGAAGGGCGGTTTCCGGAGCTCCCCGACGGTGCGCAGCGCGGCCATGGCAGCTCGCACCTCCGGGAACCGGAGCGTCGGGTGATCCGCCAGCGAGTTCTGGATGGGGATGACGTTGTAAACCTCCTCCCCTTCCCCGGACGCCTCGCCCGTCCCACGGGCAGTGCCATAGCCGGCGCCAGGTCCCGTACGGCTTCCCCGATAGCGGAGGCTCATACCCGCCTCAGATCTGTGCGCCACAAGGCCACCGGCGGAAGCTCTTCGACCCGATGAGAAGCAGCCTGTGTGATTCCATAGTTTTTGTAGGCGATCAAACTCAGTTTTCGAAGTTGCATTGCCGTAGAAATAGTCAAATAAATTTATGTTTATTTGATCATATAAAAATGATCGCTTCCAGAATCGAACAACTCATTGCAAATGCATTGATCCAGTTTTGCATCAAAGTCGTCTCGTTAACTGCTTGGAACGTTCGCTCCTTTCAATTTCCATCACTCCAAGCACGTCTCGTTCTGTGTGGCCTCGCCCGCAAGCGAGAGAGCGAGGTCAGGACGCGTGACCGGAATCGTACTCGGCCTGCTGCTTCGGCTTCCGTCGAGTCTCTGCCGAACTGCCGGGACGCTTCGGTGCGGTCGTTCTAATTGTTAAGTTTTCTCATAGGAATTTTGTTACGCATTGAAAGACGGTTTAGGCTGAAGAGTTGCGCTCGGTCTTGTTTACTAGCGTCCTCATGACCGTTGCACTGACGACGTTGTCTGACGCCAGGTGCTGTAAAAAAACTTAAATTTATAGCATAGTTGCAGATCACAACTTGAATTATTCAAACACTAATGAATCTCAAATCTAAATCTAAGAATAATACAATGACAA
>JBBPFQ010980673.1:0-10971 GCA_037974815.1 Kaempferia elegans
CCTAAAACAACTTAAAAGTTATATGAACTTATAAGCTGTTTTTAATAAGTTTAAATAGAATTGACTTGAGGTCTTTTATCGGGCCAATTTAATGAAACTTTACTTAACTCAAACTCATTTAACTTTAACTACTAACTCAACTTGACTTTTGACCCAACTATGTCTGGTAGTAAATTTCTCAACCATATCCATAAAAAATCTATCCTTTAAAAAGATATTTAGTATAAAAAAAAAATCAAAAAATCTAAGAGATCCAAACGAAATCTTTCTTGCTTCTTCTTCTTCCACCTCAGCCGCAATTCCTCACTCTCTCTCTCTCTCCTCATCGTCAGTGATTGAATCCCATCGACACAACGTAGGGTTGAAATCAACCACTCGATCGTGCAAAGCCAATCCAAATGGCTCGAATCATTGGCGTCTATCGTCCTCCTCGCTGGATCTACCTTCGTCCACCGTTCACGTGAAACCCTGCGCCCCGGCCACGTCGGCGGCGAAATCTAGTCCGGCCAATGCCCGCCCGCCGCGTCAGCAGATAAGCGAATGGAGACGGCGAGCTTAAAGAAACCCAAGGATTCGATGTCGAAGTAAATTCTCGGAGAGCTTCGTGGTCCTGCGGGCGCAGAGACGGCCGAGGCGGTGGCGGAGAGCTCGGTTGTCGCTTCCCTCCTGCCTCTCTTTCTAAATCCCACCCTCGTCAGATCCAATCTCGATATCGAGATGGAATTGACTTCCATTGTTGGAAAGGAGGATTGACTCTTCTGGGTTCTGTTCTTTGTTCTTGGTGGACAGTGAGAGAAGGATCGCAAAAGGTTGTTTTTGCGGCTTGTTTTGGCTGGAATTGGTGAGGTTTAGTGGTTTTGGACGAGCGGGGAGAGGAAAGCTCCGAGCTTTGGCGGCGCCGGAGGAATTCCGCCGCAATTTGGTGTTCCGGTTCTGTTTCGCTCTCGTCGGGAAAGGTCGAAATTTGGGGTTTTGTAGGAAGGATTCCATGGCGGTTTAGGGTTTGTCTTGTTTGTGGAGCTCGATTGTAACCATGTCGTCGTACTGCTTCGGCAGCGGGCGGGCGTATGGATTCGAGCTGGAGATCGCGAAGCCGTCGTCTCTGTCTCCGTCTCCGGCGCGCTCTTCGTCGCCGTCGTCCACCGTCTCGGAATCGAGCAACGCGCCGCGCGCGGTGTCGTTCAAGAAGGCAAGAGGTCCCCGGAAGCGGCCGAACCAGACGTACGACGAGGCCGCGGCTCTCCTCGCGACCGTCTACCCCACCGTCTTCTCCGCCGCCAAGCTCACCAAGCACGCGCCTTTCGCCGCCGCCTTTCCGGAGCCCGACGACCTCCTCCCGCCCCTCCCGGTCCTGAGCGACGCCGCGTTCCTGATCCACAAGCCCCGCCCGGAGAACCTCATTGCCGACGGGGACGCCTGCCTCGAGCGCAAGCACCGGGCTCCGCCGGCGGAATGGGAGTGCGCGAGCCCCGCGAGCAACGTCTCGTGGGAGCCAACTCCGCTGGACCCCTTCGACGATGACTTCGACGCCGAGTCCATCCTCGACGAGGAAAGCGGAGGCGGCATCGACAGCATCATCGGCGACTCCGCCGTGGAGAGTTCCGCCGACGGCCAACCGAGTGGCTCTGAGTCATGCACGAACCCCCTGCTCCGGAGCCTGATCGGCCACAAACTCGGCGCAAAATTCCACCTTGGCCTCGGCTTCATGAAGAACTTCCGGCTCGCGTTGAGGAACAGCGACGAGGGCGAGTGGTGGCGGTCGCCGGCGGTTCCGGTGTGCAGCATCAACCCGGACTTCAAGCCACCTGCGGCGCTTCAGCCGGCGATGACACCGGATAAGAAGAAGAAGAAGAAAATGGACAAAGAAAACGAAGCAGAAGTCACGGCCATCGCTGCAAACTATGCTTCGACTCCATCGCCGACGAAGCTGAAGGCCAGCCTGGGACTCAAGCTGAGCCATGAGGACGTCCTCCGGTCATGGTCCGGTCATGGTTCCATCTTCACCGATGGCTCCGACTCCCCAAATTCGGCTTCTGATGCTCTTGTAATTATCAAAATCCCGCCTTGATACTTCAATTTTAAACATCCTTGAACACGCGGGAAACTGTTCAATGCTTAGGATTCTCCAATACCAAAAATAGCTTAAAAATCAAAACTTTGATCCAAGAATTAGTATGATCTTGAATGAATGATTCGTTTCTGAACTGAGGGCAATGTGTTTTGCAGGCAAAATTGGCAGACATTGATCTTTTTCTTGATGCCGGCGGTCCGGGTGGAGTAAGGGAAGCAAGTGTTCTTAGGTACAAGGAGAAGAGGAGGACCCGGTTGTTCGCGAAGAAGATCCGATACGAGGTGCGAAAGACGAATGCAGACCGACGGCCGAGGATCAAGGCAAGTGTAAGCTTTTTTTCCTCTCTGTTAGTTTATGCGACATGGATTTTGTTCTTGTGTTGGATCTAAAAAATTGGAGAGTTGGTGTTGCAGGGGAGGTTTGTGAGGAGGCCATTCGAAGCGATAGAGGAAGAGAGCCAATGAGGCCATGATTTGGCACCATTCTTTCGCGGAGAAAGTTTTGATTTTAACTCGAATTGATTTGAAAGGTTTTTAAGTTGTCAAGAGAGGCGTTTCTTCTTCCTTGAGAGAGTGAACTAGAAAGAAAAAATATTATCTGCAATAAGACAGTTTTTGAGATAGTTGAAAAGTTGCAATGACTGTTCATCTATCGAAAGGACATTCGACATTCGCAGTAGATTTGTTGCAATGGAAAACAACTTCGCAGCTTGATCTAGTGCAACTTATGGTATAAAGAACCTTGAAAAATATGATCTAGTAAATAAATATGCAAAGATTTGAGAAAAATAAAGCGTACTGAAACTCTTGCACTACAAAATTTTTCAGTGATGGATCGAATTCATTCCCTTGCGAAATGGATGTTCCAAACTTGAAAGAGATTTGCACTGCAATCGCCATGGATGAGAAAAGAACACTAAGTTCGATTGGTACAATCATCTGCATTAAAACAAAATGAAACAACCATCAGCTATAGAGAAAAGTTTGAATCTCCAATCTGCTCAAAAAAGTATACAGTGAGTCTGGAGCTGTAAGAATATTAATTTGTGATAATTTGGAGGCTAAGAGCAATGAATCATTTCGATCTATATCGAAGCCGAGACCATATACCTCTTTTATCAACTATAAGTGCGGCGATAGAACATTTGAAAAATTGGATAGGAATGCAAATGAACTAAAATTTTACCTTTGGTGCAAGCAGTATAACCTGGAAACATCGCCATTCTCTACTTGTCATAATGCCTTCGCTTAGGCCTGCGGTGTGTGCGGTTTGCTTCGTGATTTCGCGTTGGCCTTTTCGTCTTTCTAGAGTTGATCCTTAAGCTAGTACAATCAAATGATAAGGATATTAGAAAAGAATGCGATTGTGGAATTGTGGTAGATAAAGAAACAAAAGAATGAAGTTTACCCGAAAATATCACACAAGAGTCGGTATGCAAAGAAAACAGGCAAAACCAACAATGCAGAAGCCTGCACATCCATCATTGGTCAACAGTTAACTATTCCGATTACATTCGGAGATTGAATCTAACAAAGTCAGAATGTGATATACCATCAACCAAACCAGCTCTTTGGATGCAAATGATTTTGTAAAGTCATTTTTCTTTAAATATTGATAGATGCCAGCTTGAGCCTACAATGAAATCAAATAAAATAATCAAAGACTGATCAACATTATTGCTGCCAGTACTATTCGTCTTAGCATTAGGATCTCTGGCAAAAAAAAATCGCGAAAAAGAAATCTGATAAAGAACCTAGACCGCCTATAAAATTTCCTGGCCAAGATTGACAAGATAAAATTTGTAGGCAATGATCTCCGGTAAGGAAAAGTAAATGCTTTTAGGTACTAATTACATTACAGAATCAAAAAGTTAAAATTGTATAATGCCAAGTAATAGAGTCGCTATAAGTGAAGCAAAGATTGAATTTTCCCACCCACATCCCACTTCATGCAACATAGCAATACCACTAAAAGTTAAAGATCAATAGTTGGCAGGATCGAGCCAGTTTCAAAGCATACAGAAGTTTGAAATAGAGAAGATAAAGTATGTACCTGGCGGTGATAAGTTGTTGTGGATTTGTGAAACTTTCTATAAGTTTGAGCTATAGGTTTTGTATAAGGCCTCAAAGCAACCTTCAACGTTTCAACATGTGGCTTGGTGAATGTGGCAACTTGATTAATGTAAGGCTTAGAAACCTTCCTAGCCACCTAGTAATATAGAACATGAAATTATTGTGGCTTAAGCAATTAACTAAACATGAAATAAAATAAACATTAAGGTACTGGGTATTTACCTTCAAGTAAGGATCCAAAAGTTTATGTACTTTGACTGCATATGCAGATGCGGTAATCTTAGACACATGATAAGCTTCAGCAGTTTTGGCTGAGACAATTTGCACATAGGGTTCAGCATTTGCGGCGAGCATTGACCATTGCTCTTTAATGGCAGGAATCCATTTCTTCAGGGCAGCAGCAGGAAGGTAGGTCATTAGGAAATAGAAGATTTACTAACCCGGAACAAAAAATTGAAATGCATGTGCAACTCAAACATTTGATAGTTGGAAGATAAAATAAAGAATCACATTATCTTATACAGGAGGCTTCCAGTTAATATGACAAATACGCAAAAGTATGATTCTACAAGATGCTGAACTATTAACTTGAGAAACTTACAATTTTGACTATCTCGAAGTGGGGCTCTGCCCATTTTGTTGCCTGACCAGCTTTCTCTAAAACCTGATAAAAATGAATAAATTAATCACTTTAACCTGAATGAATTTAAGTTTTACTGATGTGTGGCTAAAAATGATCACGTAACATAGATCATTACCAACTGCCCGTCTATGTTTTTAAGGATACACTAGGTAACTTATATGAGAAACAATCAAGGAGCAATCCCAATTCATCAGCCTAACACAGTCAATGATAACAAAACGGACAAAGTAGGAGAAAGGAGACCACAGATAGGCAGAGATGAAAATGAATCTAACCGCGTAAAGGAAAGTAGGAAACTGTAAATGACCCTACAAAGAAATAAACCCAAAATGTCCAAGATAATAGTAGCTGAGATCAAATGTATATGCAAAAAAAAAAAATCTCAACATGGAAAATGTTTTCACACAGTACAAACGTACCTTAAGAAAGGCAGCATCTAGTGTGGGTTTTGCATGCTCTTTCCAATGAGCTGACAGAATTTCCTGAGATTAAAAATCTAAGTTATCACTGTATGTTGACTATATGGTCACTTTCAAACATTTCAAATGTGATATACACCTGATAGCGATCGATATGAATGCCAAGCCAAGGTGGCAACCATGCTCCATGAACCTTCAATGTAATTAACATGGAATAAGTGAACTTCTTGTTCATCTATCATGCAGCATTAGCATAGATTACCTATCTAGATAATATAAAAGGATTGTGTGATTAGAGCCATATCAGCCGCAGGCAAGTAGACATGTGATTGATTTGCTCTACACAATGATATTAATATGCTCGCAAAAGTACAAAACGACTATAGGACTTTACAAGTAAATGAAACCAGAGAAGCTGCAACTCTGCACTAGAATCTAAGTCAAGTTTATATGATAAATTTAAAAACCCAGATCTGGGGAAATTATCTAACTAAAGCTCCATTCATTGTTGAAGAACTATTGTAGAAGCAAAATGAACATTGCTCGACCATCTTGAGTTCCAGAAATTAGATGTAAATGTGTTCTATAACAAAAGAACATTAGCTCATCTACAATGTTTGTGGACATAAACCAAATGTGTAAACATGTGATTGTGAATAGTATGAGATCCTTCCATCACACGATTCTAGAAAGAAGATACAAACTCAAGGATGAGAATACTAATGGGTAAAGTATATCGCATATAGAATTGAATTTATGCCATCCCTTCAATCCCCCTTGAATTACAAAAAGCAATAATTCCACTTGACCCTTCCTAAGCATCACTATCTACTAGTTACAAGTGTTTAGATGTTTTTGGTGCCCCCACCACACTCAAATCCTATTATATAAGCATCTAATTGATTTCATCTTAAAGGAATCTAAACATGGAGTATGTGTACTCAAAAAAAGAATATTTTCAATCAAGGAACTTAACAACAAACATTTAAAAGAGCATTCTCAACATGCCTCCAAAAATATATGCAATACTCGAAAAAGGATGAAGCACAACTACATTTCAACCGCCTAAAAAAAATATAAAGCTAAAGAAACAAAATCAACCAGCAAAGAAACTTCGTAATTTGTACATTAATATAGCTAATGTAATCCACATGGGGGAAAATGTATCAGTAAAAACTTAAATAGGATGCATACCTTCAGAACACATTCATGGATGAAAAGAGTTGCACTTAAGAAAACAAGGATAATAAATATTGGGCAAAAATAAAAGGGCGTCCATCATTTGCAAAATCATGAGATGGTCACCCCATTTCCAATTAAAGTCAAACTTGAATGGGCACTCCAATTAACACGAACGGTCCAAAATACCCTTATCGCTCGACTGTGTAGAAGTAAGCATATACATTCTACAACGTACATATGCTAGTTGCTAGCTTCTACACGATGTAGAAGCTACATCTAGCTTCTACAACGCATAGAAGCTAGTTGCTAGCGTCTCCAAACTTTATATCATTTTGATTTTGCTTCTCTGAGTGATAACCTAGTTAAAATAATATTTCAATAAGCAAAACAAACTAAGGGGACTCCATCACGCCCACTACATTTGAAATGAGCATTATGATCATGATTAGCCTTGTAGAAGCTAGCAGCTAGCTACTATAACGAGTAGAAGTTAGTTGTCTGGCTTCTACAAAGTATGATTAACTTATGTTAATGTTGATTATTTGAGAGTGATAACCTAGTTAAAATAATATTTCAATGAGCAAAAGAAACTAAGGAAACGTCATCACACCCACTACATTTGAAAAAGCATTATCAAATCACGATTGGTTGTATAGAAGCTAGCAGCTAGATGCTACAACGTGTAGAAGCTAGCTACCAGCTTCTACAACAGTACAATTAACTTATGTTAATTTTGCTTATTTGAAAGTGATAACCTAGTTAAAATATTCAATGAGTAAAACAAACTAAGAGGACTCTATCACACCCACTACATTTGAAATGAACATTATCTGATCACGATTGGCCATGTAGAAGCTAGCAACTAGCTGCTACAATGTGTAAAAGTTTGCTACTAGCTTCTACAATGTGTAAAAGTTGGATACTAGCTTCTATGTTAAGTTTGCTTATTTGAGAGTGATAACCTGATTAAAACAATATGAACGAAATAAACTAAGGGGACTCTATCACACTCGCTACATTTGAAATGAGCATTATCTGATCACGATTGGTTGTGTAAAAGTTAGCAACTAGCAGCTAGAACATGTAGAAGCTGGTGCTAGCTATTACAGCATGTAGAAGTTGATTGTTAGTTGCTACAATTGCATTGGGTCAACGGTATTTTTAGAATAAAATTACAGATAGGCTGTTCATCTCATGTTTCTCTTAATTTGGGGCGCCCTTTTGATTTTTGCTCATAAAAATTCAAGCGACACATTTTCCAACTATGGATAGTCTAAGAACATTATTTAGAAAACAATTGTTGTTCAAACTGCTATAAAGAATTATCAAACAAGATGAAATAGACTGCGAAAGATCAATGGGTGAATTTCTATTGCAATTGTCTACAAAATATTATTACCTGTGCCAATACCTTTGACTTGGTTGTTGCTTCTAGTTGTGCCCTCATAAGCTCTTCCTAAAGAGAAGAGTAAACAATAAGAAACTCAGCATCTAAAAGTTTTTATTGTAGTTAATACAAGACGATATCACAAACCTCTGCCACTTGAAGGGCATGTTCAGTTTTACTTATCCTAATCTTTTGCTCCTCATTTGCCTTCTGGAGCTACAGAAAGAATATGGGAAAAGTTATAAAAGCAGTAGGGATAATGCACGTAGAACAAACTTACATGTTAGTGGCTGAAATATGCTAGGGGTTCATAAGACCAAAAATTTGGTTCTAACATGATGATAGCAAACATGTTTGTCCAAATTATAACTATACATGTTTCAGTAGTTGAGATTATACATGTTTCTGCACTAACAAACGAACCAGATTCTGCCATTCAAAAGAAAATCAATAGCTTTATTTACACATGGAAGCTTGAAAATGAGCATAGCAAGTACACACTCAAATAGAAAATGCTTTATGATTAAAACATGTAGGAGTCACTCATATACGTATAGGGGACTAAAATTACATTCCTAAATTACTGTATGCCTAACTAAAAAAAACTAACTATCAAGGTTGATTGGATCAACAATAAATACAATCAGAATGTCAGAACGCATGTCTCAACTATCTGGCATCAACTGCGTGGACTTTATCCTACCAATAAACTCTATGGGAAGTAACATTATTAGTAGACCTTGTTAGTTGGATCCATTTCAATTAAAATGTCTTGCCCATCACATTTTTAACATATCAACTTCTATAGCTATCTTCATTCAACATGTCCATACCATTTTATACCTGATTGCTTGTAAAATAATACTTTTTGTCTACCCTAATAGCTCTATACATTCATTTTAACATTCTAATCTTAGCGCACTAACTCTTTCCAATATAGGATGGTTGGACATTAGAATTGTATTTAAGGATCAGATCATGGTTGAACAAGATCAGAAAGCCCTTTATCCTCTTAACCAGTCAACCATTAGGATAATAAGATGTTCATTCTTATGCAAATGATAAATCTTGATATACAAAATCCTTGATCACAAAGTTTGTCCATGAAGCTAAACTATTCTTTTAATATTGTTCAAATTGTTACGAATCGAGCATGCTACTATGCAAAGTGAAAAAAAAAAACATAGCAAATATGAAGAAGAAATACACAATAATATCAAACCAGTGAAGAAGACACCAAATTTTTGGTATTTCAAAAAGATGTGGCAACTTTTTATTGTCAAGCATTGATATAATAAACAAAAAAAAAACAAACTTTGATTAGATCTGGAAGGATGAATCGTGATGAAATAGAAATAAGAAAGACAACAGGGAACTGATGTTTGCATCTAACAAATAATGAACAATATTCTAGAATTACTTTTTCCCATTTCAGATGAAGTTCTTGCACTTTCTTTTCAGCTTCACGAGCCAGAGCATCCAAAGCAGTTCTTCTTTTGTTCTGCAACTCAATTTTATTCGTAAGTTTCTCCACCTGCAAAAACAAAGCACGTCATAAAAAGATATATCCACAAAAGATATCATAATTGAATTAATTGTTCCTAACCTGCTTTTCAAGCTCATCAGCTCGAGCATTGGCTTTTTTAACAAGCTCCTCTGCGTGCCCATCTCCCTCCTTCTACACCAGCCATAATTAGAAACCATAAAATGCATAGAAACAAAAAGTCATAAAAAGGGAACATCTTCTTTATCATAAGTTGACCTGCACTGTTTCTATCTCACTTTGCAGTAACTGAATTGTTCTCGATTTCTCTTCAATCGTCTTTCCTATGAGGACAATGCTCTCATCTTTGCTCTTCAAATCACGTGTTGTATCCGCAATAATAGATTCTACAATAACAACAACCACAAAACGCTACCACATATAACCTTTTTGATTTTTTTTTAAATTATCATATTGCATAGAAGTCCTAAAATTTAAGGACACAGAAATTGTATCAATAGGATCTTACTGACATTGGTGATATTTTAGAGAGGAAAATCATTGATTAAAAAAAAAAAAGACACTCAAAGAAAAGCTATATCAGGATCGAAATTTATCCTCATACAGGCGAAAACACGAACTTATGGTCTGCAAAGCGGGCATATTTAACATGACGAAACTTTCCATTTCCAGAGGAAAACAAAAATACCAGAAGGCAGATAGACAAAAAGCAAATAAAAACGGAAGCGGAACTCCGACTACAAAGTCAGGAAAAGGACGCCTCTTTACTAATTTCGCAGATCCCTAGCAACTGAATGAATTAAATCGCTAGCTTTATAAATGTTATCGAATTCAAAACCGGCGCTGACCCAGGGCCGAGATCTTGGATCTAAGCTGTTCCGACTCCAGTTTCAGCGCCGAATCTGAAGCGTCCACCGCTGCGTCTGCCCATACTCCAATGAACAGGAAGGAGATCGCAATCGAAGCTATCAAAAGCGTCGAAACCCTCATGACGGAGACCACTTCGCCGCCGAGAGAGAACGAGAAGGAACAAAACCAATCGCCTCCGCCCCTCTATCCCGAAGCGCTGTTAAATTTCTTCCTTCGACGTGTTGGAGAATGGAGATGGAACTCTCAATCTCGTACCCGAATCAAGTTACGTTATTTTATTGGATAAATTATCAGGGCCCACAAGATTCATCCCTTGGTCGTTTAGCTCTAATTTGGGGTGCTTGTCAATCATATGGTGCTGATTAAATGGGGTCCACATCAAAGGCGACGTGGCTAATTTTAAAAAAATTATAAATTTATAAAATGATTAGCCGAACTTAGGTCTTATTAAAAATAACTATATAATAAAAAATAATAATTTATTATTAAATAATTAATTATTAGGTAAAAAATGATTACATATATATATATATACAGAGTTAATCTGCTGCGGTAGATTTGGTCATTTAATCTCTGTGTTTCCTCAACAATTCAATAACACACAAAAAATAATTAATAAATTAATTAACACACAACAGAAGGAAAAGAAATTACTGGGAGGTGGATCTGGAGAGAGGACCTGTAGGTGAAGGCAGATCTGGAGATCGGACAGGGAGGTGAAGGCGGGGCTTCGATCTCGTTCCTTCTCCTTCACCCGACAAGGGTTCGCAGACAGGGAGAGCTCGCGGCGAGGGAGTGGGCTCTCGGACAGTGAGGTGGAGAC
>JBBPFQ010980995.1:0-12801 GCA_037974815.1 Kaempferia elegans
TTAATAAAAAGATCTTATAATATCAAACACATCAATATCTTTAAGTTGTTTAAAATAAGTTTATCCAAACACTTTAAGAACTTATTTTTAAAATAAGACTTAACAGCTTATAAGCTCCTAAAACAACTTATAAATTGTACAAGGTTATAAGTTTTTTTTAATAAGTTTAGTCAGACACTCTCTTAGGGAATAACACGAAATTTTCTAGATTTTGAGGATTTTCCTTATAAAGCTACAAGGGTGGTTTGGAAAAAAGCAAACATTTTGGGGCGCAAACATTTTGGGGCGCAAACATTTTGAGGAGCTACTCGTGTATTTTCCTGGTAACAAAATGCATAAAAAAGGTCTACTAATCTATCTTCTCCCCATCGCGCTCGTTCTCTCGCTCTCCTCTAGTCTTCGGCGCTCCTGGCGATCTCGTCTTCCAATCCTTCAGCCTTCCTTTCTGATCGCTCATCGAACGCTCCTCCCTCTCGATCTCAATCCCCTTCCACTGATCTCCAATCCCTAAACCTTTTTCCTAGTCTGTTTCTTTGATCTCCCTCGAGATCCCTCGGTTTCCTTTCGATTCGCTGCCTCTTTCACCCCCGGAAACGCTAATCCGGCCTCTCGGACCCGGATCTCTGCATCTTACTGCATCAGGTGCTGTGCGGATGTCGAGCGGCAACGTGGATCTGCCGGATGATCTCTTCATCACAAAGCCGGTAGAGGAGGTGTGGGCTGGGAAAGGTGATCCCCAAACGCTCCATTTTATTTTAGGTTTCCCGATTTTTTGTTAGCGGCTTCCGATTTCTTACATCCAGCCGGAAGTGTGTTTTTAGGGTTTTGCTTTTTTTTTTTAGTTTTAAATGTTCTGCGTGTTTGTATTTCGTTGTCCTCGTGCATCGTTGATTTATTGTGTTCTATTGAGTATTCAGGGCCAAAATAAGTGTGATGTATACACAAAATGAGTTACTTGTTTGAGTAACATTCCTGAGGTTTGCGCATCTGTTTAGAGCAGTAAATTAAGTGCTAATAATTGATGCCTATCTTTTGAAGTAGATTTGTCGGCTATTTTGTGATGTTTGTGGATTCTATTAGATGGATGTGTTTATGGATCCATTATTTTTCTCTTGTAGATTCTCGTATTAATGGAAATGACGAGGGAAATAGTCATATGGATTTTATCATATTTTATATAGATGCATCTATTGTGAGTTTGATCATAGAAATGTCTGCATAATCTCTATAAATCTTGTGTTGCAAATTATTCTTCATATTTAGTTATAGTAATTAATAAGATAGTGAGCATATAGTTTATGTACACGGAGCAGTACTCTTTCTCCGGGGAGGGTACTTGGCATCCTAACAGTATTAAATTGCTAAAGACCATCCAACTTGATTGGTTGAAAGACCTAATGTAGGTCAAACATTTATGCTCATTGCAGAAAATATGATTAGAAAAACTTAGTTTCCTTATTTATGTTACTTCGTGTCCATAGTGGCAGGCCTTTTGATAGTGTCCCTCTTAGAAAAATCTGCCTTATCATCAATTTGTTGACAAATTATTGTGCAATGGTTTTCATAGTTCTTCCCAGATAATTTGTATTGCGCAGGCTTCATATGCTTTCAAACCAGAAATTCCATAAGAACTTTTGGAATTAGAATTCATCTTCCCTGATGTTTATTATTGTTTTGACTTTCTTCTCCACACTGGAATGTATTCTGGTTTTTGAATTTCTATTTTTGTGACTTATTTTGTAGTACTGTTACATCAACTGAATGTGCTTGAATGTTGCAGATCAGGTGAATCCAGAAAATAATATTCCTCTGTCTCCTCAGTGGCTATATGCTAAACATGGTGACAGCAAGGTAAACTTTTCAATTACTTTGGAAGTATTAACATTCCTTTACATGTTAGTCATTGATTTTTTATTCCTGGGATCATGATTAATTTTATTGTATTCTATGCCAAATCAATCTTTTATGGATATTTTTGTTTCTCGCTAATACTTTTTGGTTCTATGATTCTCTAATCCTTTCCTGGGATTGCTAAGAAACAATAAGAAATTTTGATGTCGATGTTGAAATTTATGGGCAGTGTAATCAGAAATGATTTAAATACAAGCAATATGAACAATTGGTGTCAACATAAGGCACCATTGTTGTGGTGGTAGAGGCATGGGCATTCTGCCTGACACCCATGCTTGAAACCTAGTTCTGCTGTTACTACTGTAAAATGAAGGAAACTCATATAGGAAAGTTATAGCGTGTCTAATGGTAGTCCAGTTAAAATTCCAGGTCTAAAGTTGTGCTTCAAGAGCAGTTAAAAGAGTCTTAGAAAGATTTTCATATTAAAAATATCTAAGCAAATTCTCTTGAATTAATTGGAGATGGAAAAATAGTCGCCAGAATGAGGCTTAATTTTATTATGTGTTACAACTTGGCTCCATCATTATTTAGGTGTTAGTTGAAACACCTTTCTGTCAATTCTCGTTTTTGGCCAAGTTTGTTGTTGATTTTGATTAAGGTCATATATGACGGCTTACACTTTTGTTCTAGTGTTTCTTTATTTTGAAGTGGAGATTATCATAATTTTGATCTGTTTAAAATTCATTTATGTTTATTATTTTGCAGTAGTAAGGATGTTGAATTATGGTCAACTGTACTGGAAGTTAGAAATAATATCAGAAGCCCAAGCTATTGTTTTTTTAGTTTGATTAAAAATTTCACTAACTCCGCTATGTTCTGATTTCTTCTCATCTGTGAAGTGGTCCAGACGAAGCACTCTCTGCTTGATCCCTTTTGCTGTGTTTTTCCATTTTTAATCAAATATATGTTGTTCATATTCCCTACCATGTTTAGGGATTTAACATGACTCGACGATGACAATGATGATGATTATCTGTTATATCTTGTGTCTATCAAACTCAAACATATAGCATATCTGGTCATTGTTGATATCTTTTTTGTGCTTCATTTTAATTCTTTTCATGATAGTGTCAACAAACAAAATATATCTAATGCATATGCCCAGGCCCAAGTATTTCTGGGGTATTTTAATGATTTAAAGGTCATGCAATGCAATTTGTAACTTGATGAGGGATCAAGATTGCACTTTTAGACCATTTATCTTTGTAATTATTTGCTTGTTTCTCATAATAAGGTTATTCACTTCCAAATCATTCTAGGAAATATGCTTATTGCTGATATTGATTTATTTGTTGTAGGATACTCGGCCACCAAGTTCACTACCATCTGGAACCTTGTCTGATTCTATTCAGAAAGATATCTGGCGTTTGGACGGATCACAGGACAAGAAAGAATGGAGAAAAAATGTATCTGATATTGATAGTAGCCGACGTTGGCGTGAAGAAGAGAGAGAGACTAGCTTGCTTTCAAGGAGAGAACGCAAAAAGGAAGGAGAACGAGAAATTGAGTATCGAAAAGGTGATCGTCGACCTGAGAATGCCGTTGTTAAAGAACCTCTTGAGTCTAGGACCCTGTCTTCAACTGAGAGGTTGCATGAAGTTCCTAACCGTAGTATGGGAAATGAAAACCGCCGGGATAGCAAGTGGTCATCAAGATGGGGCCCAGAGGACAAAGACAAGGAGTCACGGATAGAAAAGAAAGTGGAAGTAGAGAAAGAAGACTCTCATACTGAAAAACAGTCTTTTTCTGCTAGCCTCCGCTCACTCTCTGGAACTGATTCTCGTGATAAATGGAGACCGCGACATCGTCAGGATGTTCATTCTGGGGGTTCCGCTGTTCGTGTTGCTCCTGGATTTGGTTTTGAAAGAGATCGTATGGACGGCTCATCAAATTCTGGTTTTGCTCGTGGTAGGGGAAGATCAAACTCTGTTGCAGTACTGCAGCTGGGAAGTTCATTTGCTGCTGCTAGCTCAATTGGTGCAATCCCAGTAACTGAGGTTGAGTTCTGCTATCCTAGAGGTAAGATACTTGATATTTACAGGAAGCAGAAGACAGTTTTTGTTGATGCTGCCCCTGTGGACTTTGAGGATGCTCCTCCAGTAACAACATCTAGCTTTGTAACTCCTTTGGCATTTGACACACCTGATGCAGAGGAAGAGGTATATCTGAATTTGTATTCCAATATCTTCATATTTTCAGGATACAAGTAAAGTTTGTCAAGATTATGGTAATTAATGTAGATTTAGAATGCTGTGTTGACTGTGCAGCATTATTCATCATCACCATGCTGTATTTGCTCCAACTTTTTGGATCGGTATTATGACATTAGTAAAAATATGTGACAAAAAGTTTACCTATATGATGAAATAAGAGAAAATGAGTTAACGCCTAAATATATATGATCAAAGATGACAAATAGATATATGACAAATTGAGTTGAATGAAAAATTTAAGAAAATTTTAATTGGTGTGATTTCAAATGACTAAGTTTTTGGAACTGATCTAGCATTAACAGGTTTTTCCTACTTTTGTGTTTCCTGACTCCAAAATCATGTAGATAGTTCTTATATTTTGCTATTTTTTCTACTATAAAAATGCTTGTCTTAGGCAGTGGTACTTAGCCACACAACTTGGAAGTTTGTTTTTTCAACAAATTTTTTTTTTTTTTTGCATATTCTGATTAGTAATAAAAAGAATGGCTTGTTAAACTATGATTCAACTGGTACAAATTCTACCTACTAAATGCAAACAAGTTCCTACAGTATAAGTGTGGAGATGACCTGAGAAGTGCAAGATCCTACATTAGATCACTTTCTTAGTTGCATTTCTTACTGGCATCATCTTTTCACTAAATTCACAATTAAAACTATTTATTTTGTTTTCTTAGAGGTTTCATAACTGTCTAATGTAGTGACAATTGTTGTCTTTAAAGATTCTTCTGAAAGAAATTTGGAAAGGGAAGGTCAACAGCATTGGAGCAAACTCGAGTCAGGAAAAGATGGCAAAAACTAATGAAGCTGATATAGGTGAGAAACATGCCATCATTTTCCTATTTTGTACTATGATTATTGAAATTAGTATATTTTTCATGCAGGTGATGAGGAGAAGAGCATAATTGAAAAGAAACATGATAAAATGGAATTAATAGAAGATTCCAAAGGTAACGAGAATATCAGTTTTCATGTATCTGCTAAAGCTCTGCTTTGATTTTTCTCATTAACAAACTAAACTTCATGTTCTTTCATTTCAGAGCTGAATTCTGAACACGGACAACACAAGGACATTGTTGTGGATTCTTTGATTAATTTGGTTGGTCTTGATGGTTTGTCCCCAAAGGTTGTGAACCATGATGTTTTTCTAGATAAACCAGATTCACTTGGTGCCGATGTTATGCATTCTGAGACAGATGATGGCATGATGAGAGAGATAAATGTTACTGATCAATCAAGTCATCTAGATATTTTTAAAAACGTTAACTTAGGAGATGATTTCATTTTCCCTTTTGATGTTGGTGCTAAGGTACCCGTTAGGTCATGTCCTGTGTTTGACATTCCTCATGTGGAGCTACTTAACAATAACAAACTTGAAAATAGAAAATTGGAGAGCAAATTACCCAGTCCTGAGGAGTTGAGCTTATATTACCGAGACCCACAAGGTGATATACAGGGACCGTTTCTAGGTTTTGATATCATCTCTTGGTTTGAGCAAGGTTTCTTTGGCATAGATTTACCTGTGTGTTTATCTGATGCTCCTGAGGGCACACCTTTTCAGCCACTAGGTGAAGTTATGCCTCATTTGAAACTGGAGCTCCATCCTATCTCAAATATCTTCCCTGGTGAAAAATCTGAAACTTTCGATGCTACAAGTCATGAACTGGGCCCTGCCCTTATTAGTGGTTCTTTTGCCTCAAAGGATCAACAGCAAACCTTGACATTGGATGCTCTGGGTTCTCATTTAAAACTTGATGCTCTTGAAAATGAAACTCTGCTAGATTCGAATAATGCCAGGTTACCCTTTTCGAAGGCAGAAACATCATTACGTATGATAGCTGAAGGTCACAACTTGCCTGATTTTACTGGGCAAGATGCTGAAGGTTTGTATCTTAACTTGTCTATCTATGCTTTCTTACTTTACACCAAATTTAGTTTCTGATTGAGACTGCTTGCAGTTGTGTTGTACAAAGGTAGGCCCTCAAGCAAAATGGAGAAACAGCATCATGGAAAAGTTGATAATCATAACATTGCTCTATCATTGTCCATGGGTGCTCATCATTCTATGCTTACTGAAACTGCAAATACTAGTTTTGCTCATCATAATCTTCAAAGGAGCAATGACATGAATCCTCTTGGATTGTTTTGGTCTGAACTAAAAGGTAACCAAAACAAGCCCCTTTCATCAACTATTCCAGGTTCCATGGAGAATTTGATTGGAAATTATGATCATGCAAGAACTGCCTCTCCATTTAACCTGAACCAGGAGCAACAGTTCATCTCGGGAAGAGACCTTCCAAACTCCAATGATTCATGGTCTACAAATTATAGATGGAGCAACAGTGCAAGAGTTCCTGACAATCTTGGTGCGAATAACATTTCCAGATTTGAAGATGGGCCTAACCACCCTAGTTTAGAACAATCTCTGCTCTTGCAACAATTACAGAAACAACAATTACAGCATCAACTTCATCAGCAAAGCTTACTAGCTCATCAAAATGCTGATTTGTCTGGAACATACTTGGATCAGGTGCATGAACTTATGCACCAGCACCCTGTTAATCAACATAGCATGGAGGATCTAGAACAGATACTGAAACTTAGGTTTGAACAACAGGTACATCTAGAACAGTTGCAGCAGCAACAATTGCAGCAACAGCAGTTGCAACGACAGCGACAATTGCACCAGCATTTTCAACATGATGAACCACAATTTGAATCACAACGACAGATTTATCTTGAAAATTTGCTGCATCAACAATTACTTGAACCTGGTGCTGGTTTATCAAATATTTATCCGCATGACAAAAACATGATGGATCAGATGTTTCTAAGGCAGCAACTTTTGAATGAGTCTCGGAAACATTCTAGCAATCTTTCTCATGAATCAGTGATGGAGCAACTCATCCATGCAAATCAAGGGCTGAACTTTCAGCAGCAGAATAAAGATTTATTTAATGTTTTATCTCATTCTAAGCTCAGGCAGATGTCTCTGGAGCAACAATATCTTTTAGAACGTCAGCTGGAGCAACTTCAGGCTCAGCAGCACTCCGCTTCGAGGAATTTAACTGGTATTGAGGAAGAGAGGCACAGAGGGGGGATCTGGTCGGTTGATGAATCTGGCCAATTCATTAGAACTGCATCTAGTCAACCACAGAATTATTCTTCCAGGCTTGGCCCATTAGACTTTTTGCAGAACCCACAGGGGCCATCATTGGTAGAGCATCCCAGTCATTCTCAGCGAAACTACTTGTTGCAGGAGAGAATGCAAAGGGGGCTACATCCTCTTGATAGTTCAATACATATGCCGCGTGCAGGTACTTCTCCACCAAACATGGAACTAATTAATGCCATAGCACGAGGGCAAGGATTGGATGCACAAGACCAACTGGATCAACTTCGTGCTTCTGGTCAGATGGGACAGTTTCATTCTAATTTTCACTCTCATCAAAAACAGATTTCCAGAGAATTCTCTGGTACACACATGGATCCAACAGAGAGCCACTGGTCTGAGTTAGCTAGACAGTTACCAGCTGACCCAATAGAATCCCAGCTGAAACAGTTTCAAATTAAAGCTGAGAAGCAGAGAGGCACCAATATGAATATCTCCTTTGATAACCCAAATGCATGGGCACCATATCTAGGAAAAAGTGAAAGCTCAAAATATGAATTGAGAGACTTGCTTCATCAAGAAATGCTTCACCAATCTCAACAGTCACTCAGTTTGGGGGATGGTGCTGCTACATCATCCTATGAGCAAAAGGACCCTTCTTGGCTCTACTCACGACCTGATTCAGAGAATCCATATGATTTGAACAGAGAGAGAGCAGGGCTAGGTGTTGCTTTTTCAGATGCTTCTCTTTTGGAGCAAGTAGGACGGCCTTTGAATGAACAAATCATGAACACCATTGATAATAAATTTGAGAGCAGCAACAGGTTTACTTTAAAGCCTGGTTTCTCAACTTCTTTTGAACACAAACAATTCCCGACAGATTTAGACTTATTTGAAAGGGGCAAGCTTGCGAATTCTTTAAGTGATGCTTCCTTACAATTGATAGATTTCTCTAATCTGAAGGACGGGGAGAGAGGAAAGACACAGGATATCAGTGGAAGTTCCAGGATCCAATCAATGATGGATGCGCAAGAGAGTAGGGTCATGCAAGCAGAAGGTCATGATAGCAAGTCTTTTAAGCAAAACTTATTTTAGATATTAATATGTGTATTTTCTCTCCTAAGTTGACAGTTTATTCTCTTTGTAGATTAATGCAGGTGTACTAATTTGATATATGCTGCTTGTGCAGGTTTAGGCTTCTTTGACTATGAAGCAGAATTTGTTCATGCTGACAAGGAAGAGATGCCTAACAATATGTAAGGATGCTGTGTAGGTTCACATAGTTAATTGCTTCTTGTTTTCTTGCTAATCTCATGTTAATCTATTGTCAGGTTTCTTTTGCACTATCTGTTTAGATAGTTATGCCTATTCTCCTGTTAATTATCTATTCATGTTGGGGCATTATTTATTTCAATAATGAATGGTTTGTTATTGACTCTCATTATTCTTGAATTTGCATTAATGATTTGTATTAACAATGGGACATACCAATCCATACAGTTGCTTGCAAGCTGCACATGCTTATGCTTCCTTGGATAATTCATATTCTAGTCATATGATTTGTAACTTTGACCATTGTAACTTCTAAGCAGGTGATCAACAATTTGGATTCACTGTGGAATGGTCTCGAGTAAAATTTTGAATCTTTAGTGTATTTGGATTTTGCAATTGGTTACTATTTCTCTATTAACCAGTTATGGAACCATATTTTATTGTCTGATTCTAATCATATTTCGGTTCTTGGTTTTTGCTATCTAGGACATATGGTGATCCAAAAGCTGCTGATAGTTTCTTAAAGCGTGCCTATGATCTCCATGGCATGTCATCTGCAAGACCTGCCCATGACATTCCATCTGCAAGACCACCATCCGCCGGCACTCTTCAAATTGCAAAAGGGCATGATTCTGCAACTTATGGATCTTCACAAGGTATATAATATACTCTTCGAATTTCGCTACCTTTTTCTTCACATCATCTTGGAAGATTCTTCATTCTTGCTCAAGAAATATTGATGCCAAAATGGTTAATACTAACAAATATTAGGTCCAGAAGTACAGCAAGAACATGGAGCTACACTCTCATCCCAATCCTCGGAGGTGCTAAGATCTAACAAGAAAGACTTCAAATTTCGTCGGACCTCTTCTAGCAACGACACTGATACTTTAGAGCCTTCGTTCAGTGATATGCTGAAGAGCACCAAAAAATCTATGCCGGAGCATGAGAACATTGAAACAGGTTCAGTCGGAAAGAGTAACAAAAAGAAAGGAAAGAAAGGGAGACAGATCGACCCGTCTCTTCTCGGATTCAAAGTTCATAGCAACCGCATCTTGATGGGTGAGATCCAGCGCCCGGATGATTGACTGATTGAGCATCACCTTGTTTCTTTACTTGTAAAGTTCCTCAAATCCCTTTTTCCCTCAAAATGATATATGCAGTTTCTTCTACATGTCCCTTAAAAATGAGGGTTCATAGTCCATTTTTTGCTCTGTATGTTGCTTTAAACATTTGTGTACAGACAAGTAGTTAAATTTTAGTCTCTCAACCAGCTTCGGTTTCTTTTTACTTGAGGTGTTTAAAAATCAAGAGAAATGTTTTCATTGTTTTAAAAAAACCAATAATGATAGAGCATATATATTAAATTCGATAATTTAAATAAATTAAATTCTTGTGATAGAGGGTAAAAATCAGATTTTTCTTTCCCCTCTCAACTTTTCCCCCATAAAAAATATTTGTTTCCCACATTTCTTTACCTTTAGAAAACATGAATAATTAAATCATAATAAAAAATAATCTCTCTATTCTCTAGTTTTAAATTTCTATTTCTGTTTTTCATGTTGCTCTATTTTTTTTTGAATTAATTAATTTAAGAGATAATTTATTAAGACTTATAAATTAATTAAACTCTTAACATTTTATTGTAAATATAATTAATTTTTTAAGTAATCAAGTTCAAGCTTTGATAAATTAATGAATGAATCTAAGAATGATGGATGGACGGACTATCTGCTATGAGCGTTTCACAATTTATCCTAGTAGTTAATGAAAAACTTCCGTAGAACTTGATTAATCACTCTCAAAATTAATTAAAGTAACCTTGATGTCAATTAAAATAAACTTAATAAATTTTGAAAATCTATTTACTTTCCAAGTGAATCTAGTATTTACATGTTCAATTGTATTGTATCATTTTTTTAAATATCTTTAATAACTATTTTAAAATGACTCAAACGATATACAATCTACTATTCTCGGATGGTAAAAAGGTGAAGTCGCTATCTTAATAATCTATTTAAGACAACCTACAAATTCTAAAAGGAAATAAATCACATAAACTTATTCAACCATAGCCAAACAAAACTACTGTCGATTTACACTTGAACTTGTTGGATCCTTGTTTTGTGAATCTTGTCAGCGCATCGGACCTTCAATCATTGTCTAAGTATCTTCATTAAGATCCAACCAAATACTAAACTATCTCTAAACATAATTAGATAGAATGTGACGTTTGTTAAATCTAAACGGACATAATTGTAAACCAACAAAATAAAAATAATAATATTCATTTGGAAGAACTAGATGCATTGACACATAATGGCAACATTAAATTTTGCAAATTGATACGCCAATCCATATCAGCATATCAGTACTAAAGCATATAAACATCACGTAATATTCGCACAAAATTATCAACCAAACTCAATATAGAAAGAGCAATTTTTTTCATAAAATAATCTCGCCGCAACTCGCTCGCCAAAGCTGCTCACGAATTGGCTTTTGAACCGTTCTCCTCAAGTTGATCTGAACAACCCAAGAGCCAAAGTGAATAAGATATAACTGGTAAGTGTTAAGTAAAGCCAAATCTGATGAGCAAATGGGAAACAAATTTCAACAAGAAAGTCACAAGTATTTCAAAGAAACTAGAACTAGAAGAGTTAGAGAGATTTAAAATGATCGATGTTGACACAAGTGACCGAATATGGGCGTCGCAACCCAAAGTGGCAGATAACAAATATGCAATTTCATAGTGATTACAAATAACAAGCAGGAGCAATATAGATATTGAGCGAGTTAGGAGCGCAAATGAAACATGTAGGAATAATTTTTGTTGAATTTCATATGCAATGTGTTGTAGCATCTAAAAACTTCCATGTCGATGTCTGAAGTGTAGCAAGTTCTATCCACGTGTAGTTGGATAACGAATTTAAGAAGTGGCATTCATGCTTTTATGTGTAACATTTCGCTACGCGAAGATGTCTAGTTTAAATTAGGAACTAAATGGGATTAGTTTCACTGAATTTAGATAATTATGTAGAGAAAATTAAATAGGAAAATATAGCTGCTGCATAAACCAAACTGAAATCTGATAAAGGAATTGTCCTAAACTAATGAGTCGATTAGAAGTATCAAACAATATGCAATTAATAACACTGATAAATTTAATAGAAGATGTTTCGAAAACAACAAGGGAATTGTGTATTCATTCAGCTAAATTGAAGATGATATACAATTCAAAAGAGTTATAAATGATGTGTTACGAAAGGTGAATGAAAGATAATTTGAATCATAGGTTTATCTATTTTGATTGAACGCCACAAACTAATGTGACAATGATCTCGAGTCAAGCTCAACCACTCGAGATTTGTTCGGTGAGTCTCACTTCATCCTCTCTTTGTTGACATGCAAATAGGAGGTTGAGGAATGAGATGCTTGCATACTTTGTTTTGTCTGCGTGTGAGTATGGTTAGTTTTCAACCACTTTGAGTTAGAACTTCTCTAGTTTATCTAGCAAGTTGGATATTGATAGTATGCATGCTCAAGCTCAAGGAGGAGGCTTAGTTAGAGTTGTGAGTCTCTAATGTTAGCAGATTTAGTTCCGCATGAAATGTTTTAGATTTATGGTTGACTCCTAGAAATATTAGGTGTCTCTTTAGGATAAGATTCAACCAAATTGAGGTGCTAGATATTAGGTGTTATACATGAAAGAGCAAGCATGCAAAAGAAAGTGAGTTTATGCTGCCAATGAAGAAATCAATTACCAGTCTCGAACTTGTGGAGGAGGAAAGCATCATCTAGAAACCAAAATCTCACATAGATAGAAGCATGATTAACAAGCTTCAATTACAAATGCAAGACTAAGAGGTAGAATTTTTATCCTCTATAGGATAAAAATCCAACATTGTTAGAGATGAGGGGCTAGTTCTGACACCATGTTTTATTTAAGATGAGAAAATTGTGAATCACTCGGTATTTAAGCATGTTTCATAAGTTTCACATAGCAATGTTTGACTTAGATGTAGAGTTCTGTCGTCTCCTGCTCATTTCCTTACTACCCTTAACATGTCTATTTTCTATTGGTATCAATCATATAGAACTATATATAGTAAGTACATGGAAACCTTATGAGACGAAGTTTTCATATCAAAGACCTTGGCCACGATTAGATATCAACATCATTACACATCATTCTTGTCATCGGATTTACAAGATGATGTCTATTAGCAACACAACAGGAAAAGGCATAAATAAGAACAACTTTGATGTGCAGCCATGGCATGATGCCATGTAGTA
>JBBPFQ010980996.1:0-10969 GCA_037974815.1 Kaempferia elegans
CTCCGAACCACGTAAATTGGTCTGTCTCTTCTTTAGTTAGTTTTTGTTTTTATTTTGTTTCCGCTGTGCAAAATTAGACGTGTAGGAAGAGACGACGATTCAGGGTGACCGGCTATTCACCCCCTCTAGCCGGGCGTATAAGTCCTAACAAGCTCGAGTGACCTCAGAGGTAGCTCAGGGTCAAAGGTTGCTCGCAATAGCAAACTTTGCTTTGTGAGCTTGAACGACCTCGGAGATAGCTCGCGGAGCCGGTAGCTTCGCGAGGGAGAGCGGGAGTGATTTCCGGGCGATCGCAAGTGCACTTGTGCGTGGTCGAAGATAACCTTGGACCATTCTTTTTTATTTATTTATTTATTTATTTATTTTATTTTCCATCTCTTTCCCATCCTTTACATAGCTTTTTCTTTTCTCTCTCCCTTGGACTCTTTTCTTTTCTTTACACTTTACTACCATTTTTTTTTCCACCATTAAATTCTTTCCTTCCTTTTTCTATCATAGGTAAGCATAGCCTACAACAAAGCTATAAAAAGATGGATAATTTTATCATGGTAGGTACATTTATTTTTATATTCATTTTATATGTCACATTTTGAGCTTTTATATATAAGATGGGTTGAAGGTAATTTGTGAAAATATTTAAATCAAAATCATAAATTAAAAGTGCAGTTGTATTTATTTGATAGCTAAACTACAGAAATTGGAATTTAGACGAAAAAAATTAAAGAAAATTATATGTAATATATAAATATACCCTCTAAATCTAACTTATGTTGAAAATAATATTATGCATAATCACCTTTTTTAGCTACTAAAAATATTAATTATTTAAAAAAATTATAGATATAATAACTTCTTTTCTCAAATATCTAAAAGTTATTGAAGAAAACCTTCAAAAGTATTATTCTAATGCTGGTCGTATTTGTATAATTATGAATTTAAATCCTACAGATGATTTTTGGGTAAAAAAAAAATGAGGCCGGATCCTAGGTCCATAATTTATAGATCACTCCTGGTTTTTTTTTTTGATCTCCACTGCTAGGTCAGATCAGGAGAGATCAATATATATACAATGGTGGGGATTAGAAGAGATCAAGAGTGATTCATAAATTATAGACATAGGGATTCTGTTGGAAAAAAAAAAACCCTTGATTATAATTTGCTATAGTAGCTATTGTAACTACTATAATACTACAATATGTAAAATTAAATATTTTACAATATTTAAAACGGTAAGATATAAATATTTTTTATTTTTTAGAAAAGTTCTTAAAGTTTCTCAGATAATTATGTGTAAAAAAAAATAAAGAATTTAAATAGGATTACGAAAATCCAGAAGGAAATGAAATCTGATTTTAAATGAGATTTTATTGTTCGAAATACAACTCTTTACAAAATAATTAATTAGGTTACATCTCAAATTCAATTTCCACATGCCCGTTAGCCAACGGCTATTTTCTCGTTCCGATCGACATTATAAAATGAACAAACCCTAGTTTCCTCCAAGAAGAAAAGACGACGTTGAAAAAGAAGAAGAAGAAGAGTAGGCATGGCGATCACGGCCGATGGACAGCAAAGTCGGGCGATGGACGCGTACGAGAAGCTTGAGAAGGTGGGCGAAGGGACGTACGGCAAGGTCTACAAGGCTCGGGAGAAGGCAAGCGGCAAGATCGTCGCCCTCAAGAAGACCCGCCTCCCTGAGGACGACGAGGGCGTACCTCCCACCACGCTCCGAGAGGTCTCCCTTCTCCGCATGCTCTCTATCGACCCGCACGTTGTCAGGTGTCTCTTCCTTAACCTAATTAACGAACAAATTTGAAAGGGGGAAAAAAAATCCGTTTTGGGGGACTATTTTCATCGATTTGTTTGCTCGGGCCTTCGATTCCAGGCTTTTGGATCTGAAGCAAGATCAGAATAAGGAGGGGCAAACCATTTTGTACCTTGTCTTTGAGTACATGGACACGGATCTTAAGAAGTACATCAGAAGTTTTCGTCAGAGCAATGGATTGATGCCAGCAATGACTGTCAAGGTAAAAAAAATCAGCATTTTTTACTAAATACAATTGCATCCAAACTTGTTGATCTCCTTGTTACCCAGAGGTTTCAAGAACTTCATGATTATTCTCTGTCCCTTGGAAAATTTCTTTAAAACGTTGCAATCGTACGTCAATTTATGATTTTGGGGGCAGAATTTCTCTGTTTCCACTAGAGATCGGGGACTAAATGTATGGCAAATTACATTGTATGATATTTGTATTAGATTCTCATAAGGTTTCTTCCTGCAGATTTTGATGTATCAACTCTGCAAAGGAATTGCTTTCTGCCATGGTCATGGAGTGTTACACAGGTTGAAAGAAAACAAGAGCAGAATTCATAGATTATACAACTATTCTTTGTTTCAGTACGTTAAAAATGATATCTTGTTGAAACATCCGCTCCTTAATTATGCAGGGATCTTAAACCCCACAATCTTTTAATGGATCGCAAGACGATGATGCTAAAAGTTGCAGATCTCGGACTTAGTCGTGCTTTCACGATCCCCCTCAAGAAGTACACCCACGAGGTCATATGCATACATTTTTTTCATGATATTGTGTGGAAAAAATTGCAATTTTCTTTTGTGGAATTGAAAGAGTTGCAACTTTTCAGAAGTTCATCATCTTTATTTTACAATCACACTGTTTCAGATCCTCACTCTTTGGTATCGAGCTCCAGAAGTGCTGCTTGGTGCCACACACTATTCGACACCAGTCGATATGTGGTCAGTTGGCTGCGTGTTCGGTAAGAAACTATCCTTCTCTGTATAAGAAACATTGAAGTACATTAAAATAACATTGAAACTATCTTTCGATTGTAGCTGAACTAGTCACAACTAACCCGCTCTTTCCTGGCGACTCCGAGCTACAGCAGCTTCTTCACATCTTCAGGTAAATTTATTTCTCAACCAGAAGCTTGCAATTCTGTCACATTTCTAGGCTAAGTTGGTTACCACATCGATGATGATACAGGTTACTTGGCACACCAAGTGAACAAATCTGGCCAGGAGTAAGTAAACTAGCAAATTGGCACGAGTATCCTCAGTGGAATCCTAAGAATCTCTCATCAGCTGTGCCTGATCTTGATGCCAGTGGATTAGATCTTCTCTCTGTAAGTGTGAATGTAGTTTTTTTTTACAAGATTAATTAGCTTCTTTGTGTAACATAGATCTTCTTTGAACTTCACACTTGCAGAAGATGTTGCTGTATGATCCTTCGAAGCGAACTTCAGCTAAGAAAGCTATGGAGCACCCTTACTTTGATGAGGTAGATAAAGCTCGCTATTGAGGTGTTTTCTCCATGGAAGCTTGGGTGCTCATTTCTAACAAACTAGTTTTTGGCCACTGATGATCTTATTGGTTGTGTAGCTTTTCTCAAGCACTGAATTAAATTGGAGAAGAAATTAGATTAAGAATTTAGTTGGTGTGTAATAGATTAATCTGCAAAATTAGTGATGACAATTATATTTCTTGCACCTTTTGCACGAAAGGTTGAATATATGTTTGCAATCCATTTGTTAAATTTACTAAAATTTCATTCTTAACTCCCACAAAGGAGAAGATCGATTGATTGTCTACCTTAATGAAGCTCAACATTTGAACTCGTGTCGAGAGAATTCTATCTCCAATTTTTAGCATAATGCTATTTGATGCTTTTGGGTTAATTCCCAATGGATGCGAAAATGTTTTGGTGCCTGACAGCTTCATCTTTTGAAGCAATGATCGAGTTTTTTTAGATCATAAAAGCACATCACATTAGTTGATTTATTCATGCATCGATCATTAATAATCATTATTCTTGATTGCTCAACTCTTAATCTTTATTAGTCTACTCATCAAGTTTTTACCCTAAAGAATTGGAATTCAAATTATAATCGATTATATATTATCTTTTATCAGTCAATTCTCAGCTTAACTATTTTGACTTTGATTAAGCCATTGCATAAGTAAGAAAGTTACTCTCGCCTAAAGTACAAGTCATTCTCTTTCACATCTCACCTGCTGACCTTTTCAATACTTAATCTGTAGTCATCTTTTCCTTTTTTATCTTCAATTTTCTAGATTTTCTGTCAACCAAATATTTAGATTTTTGTTAACTCCCATTTAACTTTTCTATTGCATCTTTATAATACGAATAGAGGAAGAAGTCGAGCGAAAAGAAAATTTCCAGTTGCTACCATGGTAGCAGCGTGTGTAGCCGAGATAGGAGTAGATCCTTCCATTGTACATGAAAGGAGAATTGTGTGGATTTAGCAAAGGAATAATAAAAAGGCACATAAAGTTATTGCAAATGAAGAACTAACCTCATTATTGTGTATCAAGTTGTTAGTTATTTTTAACAAATCCCAAAATTCAAAACTCCATTTCTGTCTAAATTGCAGAGTAAATGAGCCTCTAAATGTTGAATTTCTCTAGTGATTCTTTCATTTCCGCTGATGGTCAGATGAAGTAGATTAACCAACTCACCAACCAATAACACACATTTTACAATATGAATAGGAGATCCTCTAGGACACGGGTGATAGCATGCATCGGTCTTTCTCTCATCCCTTCCTGTCCCATGGTACGCTAAACCAGCAAGAGAGAGGTCACCACTCTAAGTAAAGAAGTCAAGCGGCAAAGACCGCTATTAATAGAAAAGAGCCACCCCATCTTTGTCACTCCTTATGGAACATCCCATCGTTATCACATAAGCAAAAAATTGTTCCTAATAATACAAAACACACACTCTCTAATAACAAACAAATACAAGATACAACAAACTGACTCTCTCTCTCTCCCAACACCAAGATCTTTTTACTTTTTGAATACTCATTAACTCTTGGAAAGGGGAATTGTACGGATTTAGCAACTCATTGAGGAATACTAAAAGGGTACACAATGTAGTGAAGAACTAACCCCTATTGTGTATCAAGTTAGTTATTTCAAACAAATCCCAAAATTCAATACTCCATTTTTGTCTAAATTGTAGCGTAATTGAGCCTCTATAGTCGTTGGCTTGTCATATGAGTTTGAATTTCATATTTTCAGATGTAAAAAGAAGTATAAATATCTTCATATATCAAACATTCACTAATTAATACTACATCTTCAAAATTATAAACTTAGCATGACATATAAGCTACTAATATTTTTTTTTCCCTAAAGTGGGTTCTACACCTATAGCCGCATTGTCTAAAATTTATCCATTTTTAACACATTTATGTCGCAAAACATAAGGTTTTTAATGCATACAAGTATTTGTGTTGGAACATTGATAGATAACTAATGTAATACTTATAGTAGTATCTCTGCTACTTGTAGTAAGTATTAGTGTCTCAATTACTTGTAAAAATAATCTTGTGAGGATCAATATAAATGATCTTTCCCTTATATTCCATGAACTACTGAATCTAGAGAATCACAGCTACTTAGGATGTTTTCCTATAGTGTGATGAAAAGTTGGGACATTGATTGATTGTCAGATGAGAAGCCGCTCATGCTTCAGGATTTGTTTGATAGTCGGTCTTTTGAGTCATCTACCACCAAGACTAATTGAACCGAACGCCCATATACCTATAAAAAAATTAAATTTGAATAAAGTTTAATTTTTGCTCAACTTCACCAAAAATCCTTATTTAATCTAATTTTCTTTTAGAATAATGAAATTTTAAATTAAAGCATTTTAAAATTTTAGGAGTCCGTAAAAATTGAGAAAGTAAAATGGGCCTGCTATTGTCTTAAATAAATTTTAGCTAACATTGCTTTTGAAATTAGATTAAAAATGAACAAAAGGGAAAGTTGGACTGAACACCCATGTACCTATATAAATAAATTGAATAAAGTTTAATGTTTGTTCAACTTCACCAAAAATCCTTATTTAATTTCATTTTCTTTTAGAATAATAAAATTTTAAATAAAAGCATTTTAAAATTTTTAGGAGTCCCTAAAAATTGAGAAAGCAAAATAGACCTTCTATTATCTTAAATAAATTTTACTTAACATTTACTTTCTAAATTAGATTAAAAAAAATTATCACCGTTTGAATCTTAACTATTATCCATTATTACATTATTGCAATGTTACACGCCTCCAAGACTAATCAGTCCAGATTCTCTGGACAACAATCACTGGACCATCCTGTAATGATCAGAGGTAAGGTCTAAGTAATGATCCCCTCTTAATATGATCCAACGGATGTTGTGTACTGGACCAGAGATGATCCAGTGATTACGGTCCAGAGGATCTTGACGGAATTAGGTACGGAAGAACTTCGATACCTAGATTACAAAAAAATAAAACTTAATTTGAATAAAGTTTAATTTTTGCTCAACTTCACCATAAAAAATCCTTATTTAATCTAATTTTCTTTCCGAATAATGGGATTATAAATAAAAAAAACATTTTATAATTTTTAGGAGTTTGTAAAAATTGAGAGGGCAAAATGGACCTTTCGTTCTTTGTCTTAAATAAATTTTACTTTACATTACTTTCTAAATTAAATTAAAAATGATTAAACATTCGATTTAAATTCAAATTTATTTCTACAACAACGTTGGCCAACGGCTATTTTCTTTCAATCGATGCCTTCGTTCAGTTCGTTGGGTCACGTTATAAGAGGAAACCCTAAACCCTAATTTCTCCGAGAAGAAGAAGACGAGTAGAGAGTACCAGACATGCCGATCTCAGTCGAAGGATGTCAGGGGCGGGCGATGGACGCGTACGAGAAGCTGGAGAAGGTCGGGGAAGGGACATACGGCAAGGTCTACAAGGCTCGGGAGAAGGCCACCGGCAAGATCGTCGCCCTCAAGAAGACCCGCCTCCCCGAGGATGATGAGGGCGTTCCTTCCACCACGCTCCGCGAGGTCTCCCTCCTCCGCATGCTTTCCATCGATCCCCATGTCGTCAGGTGCTCTTCTTAACCTGATTGAATAATTTATGGAAATTTCGTTTTCTCGAGACTTTTTTTTTCATCGATTTGCTTGCTCTTGGTTTCGATTCCAGGCTTTTGGATCTGAAGCAAGACCAGAACAAGGAGGGGCAGACCATTCTCTACCTAGTCTTTGAGTTCATGGACACGGATCTGAAAAAGTACATCAGAAGTTTCCGCCAGAGCCATGAAATGGTGCCACCGATGACTGTTAAGGTAAAAATTAATTTAAGAGCTGCAATTTTTTTTCTACCACCCAACATGATGCATCAAAATTTGTTGAAATCCTCGTTACCAAGAGGTTGTCGAAGAACTTCATGATTTCTCTCTGTTTCTCTAAGGTTTCATTAAAAGCCGCAAATTGTACATCGACAACATGAATTTTAGGGCAGAAAATTTATCTCCTTCCACTAGATATAGGACACTAAATATTTGATAAATTTCTGTCCTGTTAGATTTTCACGATGTCTCTTCCTGTAGATTTTGATGTTTCAACTCTGCAAAGGAAAGGAATTTCAGAGCTGCAATTTTTAATTTAAGAGCTGCAATTTTTTTTCTACCACCTAACATGATGTGTCAAAATTTGTTGAAATCCTCGTTACCAAGAGGTTGTCGAAGAACTTCACGATTTCTCTCTGTTTCTTGAAAGGTTTCATTATAAGCCGCCAATTGTACATCGACAACATGAATTTTAGGGCAGAAAATTTCTCTCCTTCCACTGGATATACGACACTAAATATTTGAATAATTCCTGTCCTGTTAGATTTTCACGATGTCTCTTCCTGTAGATTTTGATGTTTCAACTCTGCAAAGGAATTTCATTCTGTCATGGTCATGGAGTGTTGCACAGGTTGGGAAAAAACTCATTCATCATCTTGTTTCAGTATGTTAAAGGTAAGATCTTGTTGAATAATTTGCTCCTTTTAATTGTGCAGGGATCTTAAGCCTCACAATCTTTTAATGGACCGCAAGACTATGATGCTAAAAATTGCGGACCTTGGACTCAGTCGTGCTTTCACCATTCCCCTCAAGAAATACACGCACGAGGTCATGTATCTTTTTCAGAATATTTTGAAAAAATGTCACTTTTTTTCTTTTTACGTGCACAAATTGAAAATCAAATCTCTTTTTATCTCTGTTTCAGATCCTAACCCTATGGTATCGAGCTCCAGAAGTGCTGCTAGGTGCCACACACTATTCGACACCGGTTGATATGTGGTCAGTTGGCTGTGTGTTCGGTAAGAATCTTTGGTCGTCATATCTATAATAATGTTGGACTTCATCAAAAGCTTGCATTCTTTTCCATTGTAGCTGAGCTAGCCACAACCCAGCCATTGTTTGCTGGTGACTCCGAGCTGCAACAGCTTCTTCACATCTTCAGGTAAATTAATTCTCAATCAAAAGATCATTTTTTCAGTTAGGTTTCTAGGCTAAGTTGATGATGACATTGCTGATACAGGTTACTTGGTACGCCAAATGAAGAAGTTTGGCCAGGAGTAAGTAAACTACCATATTGGCATGAGTATCCACAGTGGAGCCCAAAGGATATTTCATCAGCTGTACCTGGCCTTGATCCCAATGGGCTAGACCTTCTCTCGGTATGTGCAGTTCAGTAGACAGATTGTTGCTGTTCTTTTCTGTTTGTGCTCTAAACTTCTTGTAAGTTTCATTTGAGTATTATTATTAATCTTGCAGAAGATGTTGAAGTATGAGCCCTCAAAAAGGATTTCTGCTAAGAAAGCTATGGAGCACTCCTACTTTGATGATGTAACTAAGGCTTGCTACTGAGTTTTATCTGAGGAAGTATGAGCCCTCAAACTAACAAACATGGTGACCGACCAGTTGTAGTATCTTTAGATGTGTAGCTCTTCTCGAGCATTATATTTGGAATTTGGAGGAGCATTGTAATTGATTGTTCTTTAGTCGCTCAATCTGCAATACCTGGGTATTGTTTCTTATGCACAGTTTGATCTCTGTGATATGGAAAGGTAAGATTGTTTGTTAGTACTAGTAGATAGTATGTTATAAATCTCTGTGATACATCGAGCCCTTGGCTCATTTTTTATGTCATCCTTCACTTTTTTACCTATGTTTGGTCATTTCCTTTTGGTTGTCATCAACATTTGTCACCTCAATGCTTCTCTTCCTGCAATCCCTTAGATGTCCCATAAAATCATTCTTTGATCTCAGTAGATCTAGAGCCATAAAGCCAATAACCAATCTTAGTCGCGTCAAAACTTCGTGTGTATTCTATCAAGTCGTTGCCCACTACATTAGAAACTTGGGATTGCAGGTTGAATCTGACCACTTGGAGCTTAAATTTTTTACTAAACACATCAAAAATCATCGCCAGAGAGGCAACCGTCTCATAGCCCAACTCGGAGAAAGGCCCATTTTTTTAATTATAATCAACAAAAAATGAATGACACGTACCTTAAACGACAGCTAAATCTTATTCTCATGGTTACGAGATATGCACCGACACACGACTCTTTTTTGCACGTGATTTCTTCTCTAACGTTCTTTCCACCAAAGCACAGATCAATCGACAAAAGGTAATCTTAATCTTCTTTTCTGACAATCTTCTTCGTCCTACAACACGTGCTATCAATTGCATCCTAATTGTACAATAGTGGTCGTTTGGGCGACCTTGTCACACTTATTCTCATGGTGCTATAACACTAGAGTACAGGTGTGGATTTGTTGTAGTTCATATAACTGCCTGCACAAGTACCACATTTGCACGTAGTGCAGTTCTCTACTGGACGATGTGGATAATGTGTGGTGCGTCCAGTCTATAAAAGGAGGATGATGGGTGTTGTTCAAAGCACAGAAAAAATGAGAGAAAAGGAAGAACATCCCGACTTGGCAGAGATCTTGGTTTGTGGAAGAGAAAAAACTTTCCGACCGTGAACGAGGGATCGTACGAAAAGCTTCGCAAGGATCAAACAGCGAGTAAAGGTTCGATTAAATCGCTGTAAGCTTTTATAAAAGAATTACGATTTGTATTTGCTTAAACATGCATTTCCTGTTTACATTGGTATCAGAGCCAGGTTGATCTGAAATGCATGATAATGTACCTATTAAATCGCTCTATCTGTTGAAGAACATATCCTGTTTAAAGAAAAAAAACTTTGCTTAATTACAATCTGCCGTGGACGCTCTGTCTTTGTGCTCTTGACGGCAGAAAGATGCTGGCAGTAGGGTCAGAGGGGTTGGTTGTTACTGAAGCGTCATTGAGCAGTGTCCTATCGGGTAAGGAAATCGTGTGAAGTTTCGAGATTTTCTCTGAAGCCGGGCTCATGTGGCTGGAGTAAGTAAGCAACAGCAACGCCACCGTGCCAAGGACAACTAGTGATAGGCGCCGGAAAGCGTTGGACCTCTGAATATTGCATTTGTTGCGGTTAGAAGAAGGTGTGGAGGTGCGGCGTGGCTTCGTGCCAAAGAAAAGGGGGCGGCGGCGATTTTGAAGAAGGTGTAGAGAATGTGATTAGGTTTTGTTTTTTTTTTAGCATGGTAATGTGCTAATAAAAAAAAGGTAAAAAAAAAAACAAACCGTGTTCTTTTTAAAATATGATTAGTTCACATCTTCTAAAACAAAATATATATATATTTTTGTTTTATAGTGATCAGTCCACGTTTCATTATTACAATTTTTTTTATTGATTAAATTAATTAGATTTGATTAAATTGATCTCATAATTAGATTTGTTCTAATGGATCATACTTAATCAAATGGATGATTTAGTTAAATCAAATCAATTTGATTTGATTAGTTGAACCAGATTATCCTAATTAATTTAATCACACCAAGTTAGTTTAAGGATGGCAATTTTCCCCGCGGGTTCGGGGCCCCGCGGGGAAAACCCGAAATGGGACGGGTTCGGGGAATAATTTCGGGTTCGGGTTCGGGTTCGGGGATTTAAAAAAATCTCCGCTGAAGATTTGGGGCGGGTATGAGAATGCTATCCCCATCCCCGAACCCGCCCCGATAGCCCCGTTAATAATAATAATAATAATAATAATAA
>JBBPFQ010981106.1:0-10969 GCA_037974815.1 Kaempferia elegans
TGCCCGCCTTCTAATCCCACATATCATGCACCCCCTAGTGCTGCTTGACAGATGAGTTTAAAAGGCTGGAATGATGATGAAATATATTTTATTGCCATTCTTAATGCTTGGTAGATATTAGAATCAAAATGTGTTTTATACCCCTAATTTCATAACTCACACCTCCTTAGGTCATAACTAAACTCATTCCTCCCTCAATCAAACATATTACCATTTTTATTGCCAACTATATACCAAGCGCGCCCCCTTCCCCCGCCCCGTGCTCCCTCATCTTATAGTAGTATATTTTTTAGAAACTATCCTCTTTTTAATATTGTTATACCAACTAACTTCGTCTACGACAAATCAATCATAGTCGGTCCCAAGTCTGAATAAAGGAAGATTGCATTAGGTTGTCAACAACAAATGTTTAATGGTAGTTGACCTTACTTAATGGGATAATGTTTGATTGTTGTTGAATATCTTACTATTTAATTAAAAATATGGACTTTTTATTAATTATCTTTCAGTTAATTTGATCAAACCTAAAAGTAAATTATGTTAATATTATTTTGTTCACACCGAAAATAATTATAAAATTTATTAGTAATTTTAATCTGGTATCTAACATTCGGAACTCAGTTGCAGTGTATTATTGAAAACTTTTCTCATATTTAGAGTTCGAAACTCAACCACGATCTATTATTGAGAATTGTTCTAATTAATCAATTAGGTATTTGAGAACGGAGAAATTTTTATAAATACCTTAGATCGACGATATCACATTTTACCACATGAGATAGATTGATAAAGACATCAGGGACGAACAAATTATATTTTACCACTAAGTAAATAACAGTTAAACTCATCTACAAATAGAACATGTTGCTATGATAATAAATAAATCGTGGATTTCAATAAAAAGAGAATTTTTTAATTTTATCCTAAATTATTTGTTAGAAGTTATACTTTTTATTATTATTATTTTTATAATTTTATGATTTTGAAAGTATTTTTCATTTTAAATTTTCAAATTTTTAACGGTGCCTTTAAAAGAATTATTAAAAGTTTAAGGGGTTTTCGATTAGAAGAACAACGAGGCTAATACCCTAACCCCAAAGCTGCGCTTTTCCTTCCGTCGCCCACTTTCTCGCAGGCGTCGGCTTCCTCTACGCCGGCCGTCCCTCACTCTCAACTGCACTTGCTACGGCCTTCTCATGCGCTAGTACTTCTCTCCGGCGTCCGCTCCTCTCCTCCTGCACAGAGGACGCCCCCCTTGATCTGTACACTTGGTGAGTGAGTGCTGGTGTTTTTTAGACCATAGGCGATGGAATAGAGCGCAAAGAATCATTTTTTCCGGAGAAAATTTTAAAATTCGAAGGCAGGTTGTGGAACGGAACAATTTTGGGCAAACCGTGAGTTCCATACTTGTTGCAGGTCGCCGTCCCTTTCCTTTCGACGCCGCCCGTCGTCGTCCTAGACGTGCATCCCAACTCCTCAATGCCGGAGTCTTCGCCATCGCTCGTTAACGCGAGCACGTCCAACCGAAAACATAAGAAGGCGAACCCTTCCAAAAGAGAAGCAGCGCCGGAGTCGGATCAGTTCGATTCGCTAGCCTGGAACGACTCTCTTCCTTCTGAGGACCCTTTGTTTTTTATCGAGGGAAGCAGCGAAGGAGGTTCCTTTCTCCCACTCGACTTTCTATTGTGCTCTGGTTTTATTACGTTGGTTCATTTTTCTTTGTGCTCCTAGTTCTATACTGCGTGGTTCTGTTTCATGTAGGGTTTATTTCTTTGGAGGAGATCGACGAGTCAGTGTACGGACTTATTGGAGAGGTTCCGGCTGTAGAAGATGGAAAGAGTAAGAAGAAACTTAATTATGACTTGAAGTCGAAGAAGAAAAAGAGGCAAAGGAATGAGGACGTAGAGATTGTGGAGGATGGCTCACATCTTACCAATGTGGAAGATGAAAAGAATAAGAAGAAACTTAACCATGACTTGAAGTCAAAGAAGGAGAAGAGGCAAAGGGATGAGGACGTAGAGATTGTGGAGGATGGTTCACATCTTACCAATGATGATAAAAGTGAGGATCCATCCAAAAGCAAAACAAAGAAAAGGAAGGTAAAAAGGAATAAGAAAGATTCTGAAGAGAGTGAAAATTTAAAGGGTGAGTTTGTTTTGTCATTTCCACCACCTCTCTTTAAAATATGGAAAATATGGATTTGTTGATGTTGTTCCTGGCCTGGCAGACATAATCCAACACAATTTTGCTGGTGATGATGACAACGAAAAACTGATTCTTGATGAGGATGAAGTTTATGCTTGGAAAGAGTTAAGGCTTCATACCCTTCTTATCAAATCAATACGCCGACTCGGATTCAAGGAACCCACTCCAATTCAGAAAGCCTGTATTCCAGTTGCTGCTCATCAAGGAAAGGTTGGATCCTTTGGATTAGCTTCTATGATTATATCCCAACTTCAATTACTGCAATCAGCATCATTTATTCATTAGCTGTTTTTTTCCCTAGTTAGCTTAGTAATCTATGTATTCTTAGTATATAACTTAGTTTTGAATAGATTGATTAGTGATTTTTAAGATATGCCATTGTAGTTAAGCCTTTCTGGGGAATTTTCCCTTGGGTAATTTCCTCATAGCTAATATTGGTTCAAGTATTAGCTTCTGGGAATTCCCCTTCGGCCAATAGCCGTGATATTAATATTTTGGAGACTTTTCATTTTTAGAAACACTTTTTAATGATTTTTCCTACTGTTTATGGTTAATCAGGATGTCATAGGTGCAGCAGAGACAGGTTCTGGTAAAACACTTGCCTTTGGGCTCCCTATCTTGCAACGCCTACTTGAAGAAAGAGAAAAAGAGGGTAGATTTCTAGATGAAAGCAATACTTCAACTATGAAAGTTTTTCACAGAGGTCCTCTTCGAGCTCTTATTATCACTCCAACAAGGGAACTTGCTTTGCAGGTGAGGAGTATATTTGATCTCCTTTGTATTGGCAATAGTAATATTGGGAACTACCTTTTTTCTAAAAAGGAAGCTACAAAAATAAACTGTAGTTTGTATATATGGGTGTGTGTGTGTGTGTGGTATTTGGAGTATTTCTTGACTAGGATACATGCTTATGAATCCTCCTTTTTGATATATATATCCACTAATAAAGCTCTTAAAAACCATGTTTTAGTTGCAAAACAAATCTAGGAAAGTCTCACTTTTGTTCTTTTTTCCTTTTGCCATCTATCTTCATGATATCTAAAGTAAAGGGAAAATTCATAAAAATTAACCGTGAACATTAGATGAAACTAGTTGTACTTGTGTAGGCAAGAAATGCTAGTTAAAATTGAATGAGCCCATGAGTTATGTTTGTAGAGTTTGCTCTAATTTAACCATTCATAACATCTTAGTTCTATATCATGATATAATTTGTCAATTCCTTGACTCATATGGCAGTAGATGTTCATCAGTCTTACTAGCATCTTCAACCTTGCCTAGTAGTTTATTGCGATGGTGTGATTTATAGCTTATCTTGATATGTATATAGTCATTTAATAATTTGTAAACATATTGCCTTATTTCTTATATACACTTCTCTTCTTCCAGCTTCAGTTCTTGTTTTCTTAACTGTTTTTTTTGACATTTCATCTTTCCTCCTGGACCCAGGATCTATACTGTTATTTTCTTAATGATGTTATGAATATGTTTAAATCTGAGCAAAAAGCTAGAGGCTAACTTCTTATATACACCTCTTTTGATTTATTCATTTTCTAAATGATTTTTCTTATCCTTGCATTTTAACCTGACAATAGAGTGAATAGACTTCATATTCTTTTTCTGTAAATTCCTTATTGCACATGCTACTTGCTTTATTTCTTCATGGTTTAGAAGTAATAAACTGTTTGATTCCCTGTACCCCTTACTTCCCAAGTGAGCTATTTGTTGTGCTGCTTGCTTTCCTTCTAACTTTTTGAAGTACTTCAACCTTTTGTCCTTTTTTTTACTCCTCTGGTAAACAGCGAAGTGCTATGCATCAATAGGCAGATATTTTTTTGCAATACTGTTCATTGCTTTCTCTCGCAACTCACAAGCATATGAATTATGATATTCAAGTGTTGGTTGCCTTGAACATATATGTCGGTCACTTTCTAGGTATCTAATCATTTGAAGGAAGCTGCAAAGTTTCTTGATATTCAAGTGGTCACTATAGTCGGTGGAATGTCAACAGAAAAACAGGAAAGGCTTCTTAAAAGGCGACCAGAGATTGTTGTTGGAACACCGGGACGGTTGTGGGAGATAATGTCAGCAGGAGAAGAACATCTTGTGGAGGTTAGTTTTGAGGTTGTTTATGTGGAATATGACCCTTGGTCACTATTGGTCAGTTAGTATTTGGATTAATAAGAGCCGTTTTTTAAGTTGTTTGGGAAAACCTGGAGTAGCATTTTCTTCCACTGAGGAATGGGGGTAATACTTTTATTCTGTTATGTAAAATTATTTGTTTGCTGATCTTTTGGATCTGTGGTGGCCACACATATATAAAACACAGGCCAGCAAAAAAAAATCTGCCTAATATTTTTCCTTATTTCTAATACTTTTAGATAATCCTCATTTTTGATCCTGCGTCTGTCTTAGCAAATGTTGGCTTCTCCTCAAATCTAAGCATACTAATATTCTTATACTTGTATTACAGCTGCACTCCTTGTCTTTCTTTGTGTTGGATGAAGCTGATAGGATGATAGAGAAAGGCCATTTTCATGAGATGCAATCTATCATAGATATGTTGCCCATGGTTAATGGTTCGTCTGAACAAAGTGCAAAAGGGACTGCAATGTGCAAAACCATTCCAAATTTACAGCAAAAGAAGAGACAGACATTTGTGTTCTCTGCAACAATAGCATTATCTGATAATTTCCGTAGAAAACTTAAGAGAGGGTTCTCTAGTTCAAAAACATCAAATTCAGATGCGCTAAGTTCTATTGAGACACTCTCACAGCGAGCTGGAATAAGGCCTGATGTTGCAGTTGTTGACCTGACAAGTGCTGCGGTTTTGGCTCATAACCTCGAAGAATCCTTCCTTGAGTAACTCACTCTCCCTTTCATGCTTCTATATTTGGTTGGAATTTGCATTGATATTACATCCAGCAATTAGTCCCTCTCTCTTCTTTTCCAATATAATGGTCTTATTGTACTAGGATTACATACTAAAATGGATATTTTGTGTCACTTGACATCTTTTTTCTTTTTTCACTTTATTCAATACATTTTTATCAATGAATTGGAACTTCCTTCAATGACCTACGATTGTCTAGCAGTTGGATTATTCGCCATGAAAAATGGATGGAGGCAGGGTACTTGTTGCTGAGCTAGTATTTTATGCTTGTCTCATCAAATCTTAGGCTACAAAATCATTGCTTTCAGATAACACTAGAGCATCATGTCGCATTAATGCAAGGTTTTGCAGGCTTATTTGTAATGTAGCATTCTGATCTTAATTATAAATATCTGATGATAATATTCTTCTTTCTTGTCTGTTAATTATTACATTTCATCTTTTACTAGATCCCACTTAAATATTTTTTTTCCTTTAGTTTTCATTGTTTATAAACTTTTTTATTGTTTTTATTATTTTGATCAACCAGTTTGATATGATCGATAGTGAGGTTTTTGGCTTGGTGTTCCTGATGCTGCTGGCCACATACTATGGCTTGAGTGATTGCAAAGCTTGAATTTCCGTGTGTTATGAATGGTTTTCACCGCCAAGATTTAATTTTTATTGATCCGAGTATGCTCTAGCAGAAATGTGCTTCTTGCTTTCTTTGTTCCACTGAAACGACCTTTGAATGTGAATGAGAATTACTTACATGTTAACGTGTCCTCTTTGTTTGTGAGCCTATATAAAACTACATTTGTAATCATAAGCATGAAACTAGAAAATAATTGATGATGGGCATTACTCCTACATTGATAGTGGGTGGAGAGCCCAAGCCCTCGTAGGTTTCAATCAGATGTCTAGCTTTCAAGATCCTCTTGAAAAATAAAAAATAAAAGACCTTTTTTTGTGAGACTCTTCTAGACTGGATCATACTTCTACTTGTCCTCTAGTCCTGACCGATATACAAAAGATGGCTTCAGAATATTATGTATAGATTTTCTTACCGATGATTTTTCCTTGCAACTTACCATGTAACCTTGGCGGCCCACATTCTCAGTTTTCACATTATGTATTAATATGCATCTTTTGGTATTTGCAGATGCAGGGAAGAAGATAAAGAAGCCTATTTATGTTACATATTAAGTGTTCATGGCCAAGGCCGTACTATTGTTTTCTGTACATCAATTGCAGCTTTACGTCGCATTTCTTCAATTTTGCGCATTCTTTGCATCAACTCTTTGACCCTTCATGCTCAGATGCAACAAAGAGCCCGCTTAAAGGTACTAGAAAATTCACATTAATGGTATGTTTATGTTGATTATCTGATTACACTTTTGCATGTTTGGAATAATGACAGGTACTTGAATTCCTTGGACAAATGTTAAATTGCAACCAGAAATTTAGTTTGAGACATTGTTAGTTACATGAATTGTTTATTAGCTATATTTGATTTTTGCAAATCTTATATATGAAGCCTCCTTTAACTGTAGTAATCCTCTTCATACAATCTATTGGTATCATTTGGAACCAACTGTTAACATTTGTAACATTTTAATGTGTGTTTGCTTAGTGTTTGTTTTTCTTCTGTTTTGATATGATTGTTCCATTTGGCATGGAACTGTTACAGGCCATTGACCGTTTTCGTGCAAATGAGAATGGAGTGTTGATTGCAACAGATGTTGCTGCTCGAGGTCTTGACATTCCTGGCATTCGAACTGTTGTTCATTATCAGCTTCCACATTCTGCTGACGTATGTGTTAGGTTGAGCTTTTAATAAATATGCAATGTTATTCATAACTGAGGTTCTTTTTTGCCTTAGGTTTATATTCACAGAAGTGGAAGAACTGCACGTGCTTCTGCTGATGGCTGCTCTATTTCATTGATTTCTTCTAGTGATAAGATGAAGTTTTTTTCGTTATGCAGATCATTAACCAAGGTGATATTTGTAGTTTTAATTTTAGTTAAATATCATGAAGCTTGCAGCTTTTTGTTCTTTGTTCTTTTATAGAGTTTTTTTGGGGTGCATCATTATCTAGTTAATGCTGATAGCAGCATATTGATGAATGTTGAGCTCAGTGCCTCAAAGGCACATACCTCATGTGCCTTTTGACTGAACCAGTACAAGGTGCATGAGCCAGTTAATAGGAGCTGATAACTCATCATAAAATTTCAAACAAGTTAATTATGATGCAAATATTATATAAGAACTCCTATTGCTTGTTGCATGTACTATTATGTGGTATGTTTTTATGCTCCTTTCATGTCTACAGCGCTGGGCTTATTCTTCAATTTTAATCATTCATGAAATATTTTATGTGAATTTCCAGGAAAGCCTTCGTCAATTTCCTGTTCATAATGAATACATGCCTGAAATAATGAAGCGCCTTTCACTTGCCCGTCAAATTGACAAAATTTCACACAATGTCTCCCAGGTGTGGAAAATTGTTATATTTTCTTATCCATGTACTATTTGACTGGCATTATTGCTTCTTGTTCATCAAAATGGGCATCGCCACTTACTGACTTGCTTTTGTGATATGCTGTAACTTCCTATCGGTATATTATATTGATTGTGAATAAGGCATTTGTGTATTTTTTATTTTGTGAAAGACTTGGTGAAAAGACATATCTGAATCATGAATTTTAAGAATCAAGCTTGTTTAAGATATTCTATTAAAAGTGCATGCTAAAATGTATGTTCCAAGTTCAATTTCCAATTTCTTTATCTATTTTGAACACTAACATTCAGGCTGATGCCGAGAGAAATGAACCTAGAGATTTTTGGAGTTTATATATTAACAGCAGGCAAATTTTTTTTTAGAAATGATGGTCTTCACAGTAATAGCAAGATTTTCAGAACAAATGTTCTTCCAGAAATTGTCTGAACATTTGTCACAAGTACCAGTAGGCATCGTATATTTCGGTTGATTTTGTTAGGAACCACCTGTTCCAGAAAATACACAGATATTAACTGTACTATCGTACCAAATCCTATATCATTGTTAGTCACTCCTGTGCTTCTAATGAAGTGATTGCTGGAGGAAATGCTGACCTGTGATGCTGTTTCTGCCTTCAGTAAGCTGCTTTGGTCCGCCATTGCCTCTCATCCAGTGCTTGTCATAGGATAAGGCTCAGATTTCTCAATGCCTATCAACATTAACAGGCAACCTTCGTATAAGTCTAGATCCATTGCGAGTCCAAACCCATTAGATTGGTTATAACAAACTCATTCACTAATCTCAACTTGCTATCCTGTGAACTCATCTTCCTCAAGATGATGATCGATTGTGATCAATAATAGTGTTTTCCTTTTGTTTTTTTCCCTTTTTCCTCTTCTTGCACCGAGCTGACTTTAGCTGTCCTTGTTTCAGATGTATCCATACTAGATCTGTATCCATTTAGATTTACTCACAATTGCCCTTGCTCATATTTGTAAGTTGCTCCATCATGTGTTACATCTCAAGTTCTTGAACATCGATTGCCTCTGACCATTATATACTCATTGGGTTGTTAGGTAATCCAACTTCTCTAGTTGCTCATCTTCACGTTGCTTCTCAGCCTGTCATTTATGAAGTAGTTCCTTAAAAATCATCAAGCTTCTTGTGGGCATTTCGTCCATTGGATAACATCACGGTTAGCCGCTGGCAAGGTGTTTTTTCACTTGTGCTATTCACTGCAGTATATCATATTGCAGTTAGTACACTACCAAAGTGATGAAATTTTGATGCTATTGAAATATGAAGATATTAATTGAGAAAGGTTCAATTCTTAATTGTCTTTGTAAGATATTTAGTAAGAGTTTAAATTACTCAGAACAAGTTTATTTACATTTTTAATGGTAATTAGTGTAGATTGTTCCTTTTCTCAGTGTAGGTAGATTCTTTGAAGTTCCTACAATTTCACCAATTTAATTGACTGATATCTAGTTTGCTGAATCTATTTTCTAGGCTGGCAGAGTTTGTTGTCTTCATTTTCTTCACGCTACGCTACACATTTCATGGAATATAATAAATGATGTTCTTTGATGATAACAATAGATATTGGTTGTTCTGATTTAAATTCTTTAAGCTACAAATTGATCTTAAGCCATATAATGGATGGTATTGTCACGAGGATAGAATCAAGTACTTTGGCACGTCAAGCACAATAATGTTTCCATACCAAGTTGAATACACCTCTGAATGGTGTATTATATTTAAACTTGAAATTTCTTTTAATTTGGTTTAGGTTGAGAACAATTATAGGGGTATTTATATTATTGCACCAATGAGTCCTTCTCGGTTCTATTATGTTGCTGTGACAAATTGTACACCTTGATCATGGCCTTTGCATGCTCACATATTGTACATTTGATGGAGCAAAACCAAATATCAATGATGTATTTTAATAGTTTTCTTCACCTTTTTGCTTATATTGCATATCCAGGAAAATGTGAAGAAGAAATGGCTTATGAGAAATGCTGAATCTTTGGACTTGGTAGTAGAAGAGAGCGGGAGTGAAGAAGATACAGTAAAAGGATATAAACAGAAGAAAACGAACTCTGTTCAACTGAAGAAGCTACAGCAGGTTCATTCTCATTTTGATTTATGGATATGTGCCACTAAAAATTTTTATGCTTTAATTTGATAAGATCTCTGGACTAGTCTAGTAATGTCATATTTTGATCTTGGCGTTTGTGTGTGAAGGAACTGAATGATCACCTGAAACGGCCTCTCCAACCTAAAACATTCTCTCGTCGCTATTTGGCTGGTGTAAGTTTACAGTTTATTTATTCATCATTTTATATATATATATTTTTTGGTAGCATTCATTGGAAGGTGGTTTTCAATCTTTTTTTTATTGAAATATCTATCAATCTAATATACTTAGTGTGATCATGTTGTACTGGATATGTGCAATGCTGATGGCAGATTTGTTATCACAACAAGGCTTCAGACTGCCACTCCTATTGAGTTATCTAGAATGTATTTCAAGCCACAATAACTCTCATATCCAAGTTCCATAGCTCTTGCCTTCTTATTTCTTCATATCAGTAAATGACCAACTCAAAAACACAATAGAAATTGTGGGTGATAAAGAAACCAGTAAAATCTTTACCAGCATGATTATAAAAAACTCAGTTTCTGGCACGGTGGCAGTAGCTTGCCTTGTATTGAGTTTGACAAGTTTCAAATCTTCTCTACTGCAAGCATATTTTTTTTTCTTTGATTTTTTTTTTAAAATTGCAATTCCCATTAAATGCTTATATATTTATAAAACAGGTTAAATTATTAATAAATTATATATGTAATTAAAATATTTTATATCTACAAAAGTTATATTTGTGACATCTTTTTTCGAGTTGACAGTTCCACTAATAGATTTATCTATATTACTTAATATATTTATTGAAGCCTGCCATTGCCGGTCCCAAGTCAAGATGAGAATTGCTGGTCCTAAGCCCGGATGAAAAAGGGTGAGGGTAGCACTGAATTCAAGCAAATGTCAATGAATGGACTTAATATATTTATTGAACATATTAAATGTGTTACATGCATAAAGTATAAAATATATTTCTAATGTCATTTTCTTAGTTAACTCGTTTAGCGGGTTCAACGAGACCAAGCTAATGACCTGGTAGGATTACCAGTTTTGTCCAATCTGGTTTTACAAACTGCAAAATGCAAGACCAAACAACATCATTTACCTACCGTTGCAAATTACTGCATTTTTTACCATCTTTCAAATGATCATCAGATTGTAAGTTACATCATATTATATGTTACAGTCAAATGGAACAGACTTTCATTCTTGATATTGTTGTTCATCTTGGACAATGTTTCCCCTAGATAA